>JAQGCA010001783.1:0-15960 GCA_034698945.1 Protaphorura quadriocellata
ACTATCCTTAGCACATTGAAACATCAAATTACTAAATTTCATCCCCGGAAATATGGACTACGCTCCGATATTTAACAACCACTATGATCCTGTGTCAAAACAAGAGTCTAGTTTGAAACAGACGTCCCTTTCCTGAACGGAGAATGGGAATTCCCACAAAAAACTCGCGCTTGATGTGGTTTTTATCTTCTCACGACTGTTACGGTATTTACCTAAACGAATTTTCACCGCATGAAAATACAATGCATGGTGCACATTGTGAAATATTTCTGGCCAATTTCATTAACGCATTCCGAAATTAATAAATGTGGAAATTGATCTGCGGACTTTTTCCTCAAAATTCCGACGACTCATGAAGCCAAAGTTCTAAAATTTGGACAGGAGAAAATAAAATTATCCCAAGTATCGGACATATTCTATAGTCAAGACCATGCATCAGGCTATTTTTGCCAATTTTTGCCTTTAGAAAAACTCTTCAGGGAAAGGTGGTATTCCGATTATGTAATAGAAGGGGAGGTGCGAAACCTTTTTCGGACCCAACTTAAACTATTTTTTAAAACCGATACGGACAGCAAAAAATTTAAGTCTGAATACTGTTTTGAACTCCATAACACAATAAATCCAATTCGACGTGTTGGTAAGATGTTCTTAAAAGTAAAGTCTCAATCTTTATTGATCCTCCCTCGTAATGTATGTCGCTATATGGGTCAGGGCTGGTAATAGATTTTTTTTCGATTCCGTGTCCGATTACTTTTTCGATTCTCAAATATTTCGGATTCCGATTTTTCGATTCCGATTCCGATTTTGTAAAATTTCGATTCCGATTTCGGATTTTAATACCGATTATTTGAAAAATTCAATTCCAACTTTCCTATTTCAGATTCCGATTCCGATTCCGATTTGAATTTTCAATTCCCATTACAACTAAGAATTGTGCACAATGATTTGTAATTCGAGAAAGTTTACACAGGTTATACGTGGCCAAAGGAAGAAATAATTTGAAAATGTACAGAACTAAATCAATAATCTAAGAGAACCAGGAAACCAGAATCCGTTTTAAGTCAACGAACGTTTTCCTAAGACTATGCGAAAGAAATAAACCAAATGTTCGCACACAATGTTCCCTTGGATTCCGATTTTGCTTATTTTGAATTTCGATTATTTTCCGATTATGATTCCGATTACCAGCCCTGGTATGGGTAGAACCTTCACCAAAGTTGTTCGGGAGGGCAATGGAATCAATATATTCAAAATGTAGCAAAATCCAACCTACTCTCTGTCATAAGGACTGTGCGGTCTGCGGTATTCTTTAAGGTAAGTAATAAGGATTGGAGGAAGAAACATACCTTCCAGAAGAGATGTGGAATATAACCGGTCAAGAACAATGTGCCCAAGCAAAGCCAGAAATGTTTGTAGTAGTGTTGAGAGATGATTTCGTCCGTTTCACGGTTGTAGCTTGAAATGCCTGGATAGAGGACTTCGCCCTTCATTGTGACCTTGAGGGCTTTTCTCACGGTGAACGTTTCAATGCTCCAACAATAGTCATCCAGTTCCTTGTCCGGCTTTAAGAAAAGTCGTCCGCCCTCTGAGGTCAAGGAATTGGAAGAGGCGCACTGAATCTCATAAAGGAAGAGAGGTGTGAAGAAGCTGAGAGACATCATGAGCAGGCAGACCGCGGGGACATATCTCGCTGACAATCGATAAGGGTAATCGTACAGAGTGTACTTTCCTCCCGTCAGCATTCGCTTCACCTGCTTCAATTGAGTACCCGGCAGCAAACCAACTACTGTCATAAGGCCCGGGGCCGGCATCTTGGATATCTGTGCGCAAAATTTAGAAAAAAAGAAATGTAATTATTAAAATTGACATTTGACCAGACCCCATCTACGTACATACTACATGTTGGTTGGGACGGGGTTTGATTACCCGGGTCTGGAATGTCGCATTCAGATTTTCTATGCTGGGAGTTATTTAATCCACAAACGAGGGTTCTTTCTCACTTTCGTTTCTAATCGTCCTAATGGGGTAGGAAAGTAGAAAAATTATGATAAAACAAAACCAAGAGGTGTGGTTGATAGTGCATTTGTCAGAATGTGGTGAGTACTAGACATACAAATCAGGATAGAGGTCTTTCTCCCGAGTGGAAATAGACGATAAGCCATCATTCGTCCGTGTTGCGGGATACCTGTGTTCTCTCATCGAACAATAACTCAGGATACATGACAAGTATGCGATTATATGAGCCATGGTTTATAAATTGACTTTTGACGCTAATGTGGTCAGAGGTCATCCGCAGGTTCTTGGAGATATATACTCTTCAGGTCACTGGGACTCCAGTGGATTTAAATCTCCTTAACGCAACCAGGATTCATTAACTGCCCTAGGAATCGGTCCCTGAGCATAGGCTAATAGCAAGCAATGTCCGCGTGTAACACGTTGCTACTAAAGATTAGCTTATGCAGTTAAAGCAACTCGCATCGTCATTTAAACCTAGATATTAAATCCAAGCTTACAATTCATTCAAATTGTTCGCATCTGTAGAATTTTGTGCTCGTTTGTTAGTTGGATAGCTTCATTATGGCCAGAGATATCAGTTTTCACTACTGTCAACATTTGTACCGAATGCAGCGCCACGTAATGCAGCAGAAATATTATTCCAGTCAGAAGTGAAAAGATTCCTATTACTTTCGGCCTAATCATTTAGTTACTTATAGGCTTCGCACTGGACTTAGGTAAAGCAAAATAATTTGACTACTTTCCTAGTACATAAGTCCATACTGTCCAAACAAAATGTGAAGGAGGATTTTGAAAAAAATTGAGACCACTAGAAAAATAGTTCAATTTCTATGGCAATAAGCAAGCTGAAAGATATTTATTTTTGTAACATTGGGGTAACTTTTTATCATTCACAATACGATTATAAAGTTCTGTTCCAAATTTGAAGCAATTTGGTCGAAAACTCTTTCTCCCAGGATGATTTGAACATTTCATTCCGGAGTGTGCCATGAATACGGTGAAAACTGAGTACCCCGTCATCATAAAGTTTTTGACCTCAGAAAATTACAGCGCAAGCGACATTCGCGAAAATTTGGTCAAGTGTAGTGGTACCGATGCTCTATCGTTTCACACAATTCCGAGGTCGAGACTCGACTTTAAGAGGGGGAGGTGATCAATCGATGATGACAATCGGCCTAGGCATCCAATTCCATGTATGGACGAACAAAACTTAGTAAAAAAAATACAAATCGTTAGGTGCAAAAGGCCAATATGAGCTCGAAATTTAGCCAAGGATTTAGGGATTCCAAATGGTAGTGTTCCCACCATCCTAACCAATAATTTGGGACTAAGAAAAATAAGTGCGCGTTGGGTTCCAAGGAATTTTACTCTTTCCGATAAGCAAAAAATGGTACAATTCTGAAAGAAGAACTTGGACTTTATTGAGGACGAATCCGACTTTTTTGCTCCTTTGGTGACTGGACACGATACCTGGTCTTATTTGTTTGACCCAGAAACAAAAATGGCATCCAAGCAATGGAAGAATCCTGTTCTACCGACCCGGGGAAGACAAAAAGGGAAAGTTCGGCGGGGAAAGTCATGGCTACAATTTTCCGGTACTGTGAATCTGATATTCTTCCGGAATACATGCCAACTAAGAGCTCAATTACCGCAGTATCACATACCAACACCTTGCAAATTTTGAAGCAGGGAGTATTTAAGGAGAGAGTACGGCGTGGCACAAAGGAAAATTGCATTTTGCACAAAAATTCACCAAGTCACACTTCGAGGGTTTCGAGATACGCCATTTTAAAATACGAGTTCCGATAGATGTTTAACCAACACTACAGTCTCCTAGTAACTATTCTCTGCTTCGAAACCTGAACAATCACTTCAAGTGAACTCGCTTCAGCAACGAAAGCGAAGTGAAAGCTGCGAAAAAATCGTATTTTGACAGCCTTCCGAAAACTTGCTGTGGAAGAAAGAGTTTTCGACCAAATTGCTTCAAATTTGGTACAGAACGTTTTAATCGCATTGTGAATAATAAAATAATACCCCGGTGTTGCAAAAATAAGTCCTGATAGCCGAACGACAAAAATTATTGAAGACCCCTCGTACCAGTGCCCATTGTTCATGACGCCATAACTGGTGGCAAGGGAGAGAAAAGGTATCCATGTGCATAGTGTCACCAGTTTTGATTGAAATAAAATAGTTTTTGTTTGTTTACAATGTTATCGGCTTACCTAGCAAGTTAGCGTTGTCAAGGTATGTTGAGTACGTGAAAATGTACGACAGGGTTTCGCCAGTTATAAGACTTGAATTACAGACGACCTGCAATGTTTCAAAACAGTGTAAAGTAAAAATAACACTAATTGTTTAACACAATATTTTAATTCACGCAGTACTCAAGTATTTGTACTCAATATCTTCATTTTAAAGCGTTCAAGTAAAGAGGTATCTGAAAATCCCATCAAGGATGCTCATTCCTAGCTTCTAACCCTAAGTAGGCTCAGTATTCCGAAATATAAATGAATAGTTGTTTCTTTAATAAATACTACCTGAAAGCCCATCATTTGGACGGGACATTTTTCTCACTCGAGTCGACTGAGAAATCAGGAATTCATGTCTCATGAACGTAACAGATAATATTATTTGTTTGATTTGATTTGATTTGATTCTTTATTAATGTGCTCTTCCCGACGCATCATGATACACTCAAGTAAAGTAAAATAGCTTAATTCAGTAACATACAGAAATGAGAAACTAATCTATTGAATGAATTTTTGGCAAACAATCAAAAAAGTGTCGAATACTTTAGGGACACCCGGTAATGTTAGTATTTTCTTTTTTATTCACTTCTCTACTTTCTATTATGATGACTCCTTATTACAGTGGACTCTCTATATACCGAACTCGAAAATGCACCAAAATGTGTCCATTATAGAGAAAGTTTAATATAGAGAAAGTGGAATAACACAGAAGGGCATGTAAAATGTGTTCCTGCGGTCCTGACATTTTGATCGATTTATAGAGGTGTTCGATATAGGGAAGGTTGATATATAGAGAGTTGACTGTATTCTATAAATAAGCAGGTTTGACCCAGGGGGTTACAGCCGGATTGGTTCAGAATATTTTCAGAAAATGTAGTCAGAGTGCAACTCATAACTACAAACTACAAACAAACATAACTATTCAATAAATTTTACAACCATGTGTGAAATAGGTTATGACAAGGCTAAAGTGTTGCAAAAACTCAGTTCTGAAGTAACGTCGTGATTTTCGTGATCATTGCACGCGGAAGAATACTACGCTTCAATATGCAAAGGGGTTGATCGGTCGACCAGATATGCTAATATGAATTTCGTGAAATCAAACTTCAAAAATTGTGCACTTTTAGACATTGTCAAAAATAAATCAAGCAGGTTAACATATACACGAGTACATCTACTTGAATGCGATTGTCAATTATCACGTTGTTTGTATTCTGATCACAAAATGTCTTGCCTAATGCGATGAAGTCCAAATTGAGCCTGAAAAGATATTGACCGCGAGGTAAAGTCCCTGGAATTAATAGAACTTCTAAAACAAAGCAATACATTTCATTTCGATTGAAACCGTGGGATTTGTGTAGTTGCATCCGATTGCACATTCAGTACAAAGAGAACTCACAAATTGCTGTCATCATCAAATTAATTGTAAATAACATGCATGGTTGAAAATAAATATTTTTAGATTGGCGTCGACCCTCTGTACAATTACAATTATGATTGTACTGTTGACTTCCTCAAGACTTCACTCTTGTAATCATTATCCAATATATCTTCGAGAGACTAAACAAAATACTTATTGAGCTGAGGCGGTAATCGGTAAAAAAAAAGTAATCAAATTTAATCACACACACCCTAGAAATTCTTCACCAAACTCACTTACTGGAGCCTGGGATGTCAAAACCCGCTAAAATCAGCACTTTTAATTACTTATCGACAAAATCTTCCAAAATGTTTAGACATGTAAGAATTGTCAAGTTTATTTTTATATTTTTAATAAGTGCTGTCTAGACTAGCAGGCTACAATTAAACTGTTGAGAAACACATGCTTCAATCAAATTCGGTTAGTGAGCATAAGATCTCACTCAAACTTATTAAGGGGAAGCGAGCACTAGATCTTCGAAACATCTAAAATACCATTTGACATCGGGATTAAAGAAATCTGAACTCAGAGGGCGCTTCAATCAATGTTATACCTCAGTTTCTTATGCACACATAAGGATTACATTTTATGAAATGAAAATGTTAATGAAAATGAAGTGTGTGAAACACCTTGTTAATCATTGTTGACTTTTCGTTCGATGTCCAGTGAATACATAGGAAATGCATTACAATTCAACACTTAAGATGGTTCTCACGCGGATTATTCATCGTTGTCGATAAAATTCGTACGATCATTCTATTTTTTTGGATTTTAGAAACTCTTTAATTCCATTTCCCTCACTTATGTGACCTACTTTTCTCAAATGATTACCCAAACTGTGCTTACCTAGCATTGAACGCACTGTTGTAATTCTTTCATTGACAGTTAGTGCTAGAGCATTTTGTCAGCGTTCTGTTATTCGTGTGTAGGCTTACATTCATTTTTGTTTTAAACTATTCAATGTCAGAACCGCAAATCCATTTCTTAAAAATCAAACTCAGTAAGCACGGCAAAAATTATGTCACGGTCAGGTCAGGTTGAAATTATTGATAAATTGCAAGAATTTATTTTATCAACGTAAACAACAGACTAATTTTGTTAATTTAAACCAAACATTAATTTTATGGATGAGTCCCACTGTTCCAATAAAGTTTACGTTGATAAAATAAATTTGTAGATTTTTGTCAAGAATTTCAACGTGACCGTAACACAATTTCTTGTAGCTAGGACCAAAATATGATCAAACAATTATACGCTTTCTTGAGGACACCCTGTATATCAATTATAGTACTTTAAATAAATACATGCGGCATGTTGGTTTGAAACAAATCGTGCACAGTCGCTCTAATTCGGTTTAACTAAAAGCTGATTTTATTCGCCATTCCCCAGGAAATGTACTCCGATATTTGACCATGAATTATGATGATTGTTTGTTTATTCCGTGGAATACTTTATTTATTTACTTAGTATATTAGAAAAAAATCTCACGAGAGCCAAATTCCTGAAAAATGGTTTTGAGTGACCAGTAAGCACGTACGACCTAATTTAATGCTAAAGAAAAATTGATTTGAGCATCAGAATGCCACAAAGTTACGTTGTGCTCAGGATTTACTTCGACTCATTTTACGAGTACTAATTTGACACCAGTTCAGAACGAAACGAAAACATTGATTTTTTGCTACATATACTCTCAGACATCACAAAGTCAATTAAAACATTCTTCTACTCTTCGCCGCAACTTAATCATACGATTTTACTAAAGTAAATAAACAATTAAAATTATAAAATCTGACATTGCTGGAATATTGTGCGTATAACCAAAATTAAATTGTAAGCCAGCAGGCTACCAAATCTTGAACAGAAGTATTCGTCAGTTCTCAGAGATCTATTTGACACATTTTAATAATTTTTAGCTCCTGAGATAACTTTTTTCCTGAAACTAGATTGATGGATAAACAAAGGCCAATTTTATTGGGTCAGTCTTTTCATAATAAACTGTTGCAAATAAGAGGACCATGATTGTTAACAAGTATAAGTACAAATAAATAAACATCTTACAGTAAAATCGCATACCAATACTGATAATTTATGACGTCACCACTGGTGACAAGGGAGAGAAAAGGTACTCGTATACATAGTGTCACCAGTTTAAACATAAACTAGTTTTGTTTTGTTTACACCGAATCTGCTTACCTGGTAAGTGTTGAGTACGTGACAGTGTACGACAGGGTTACGCCAGTTATAAGACTTGAAATTCAGACGACCTGCAATATTTTAAAACAATTAATGTAAAGTAAAAATAACACCAATTGTTTATTACAATATTTTAATTCACGCAGGACTCAAGTATTCAATGAACTCAATGTCCTCATTTTAAGGCATTCAATTATAGAGGTATCTTGAAAATCCCATCATGGATGTTCATTCCTATCTCCTCATACATAATTTTAACCCCAAATATGCTCAGTATTCCGAAATATAAATAATTGGTTGGCAAACAATCAGAAAAGTGTCGAATAATTTTGAGACACCCGGTATAATGTTAATATTTTTCTTTTCATTCAAGTCTCTAGTTTCTATGTATGTATAAAGACTCCTAAGGATAATTCAATAAATTTTGCAATTATGTATGGAATACGTTGTGTCAATACTAACAGCCTTGCAAAAACCCAGTTCGGAAGTAACATCTTCATCGTTGGACTGACAGCGGAAGACCGAAGAATACTCTCCAATATGCAAGGGGTTTGATTGCTCGACCAGATATGCTAATATGAATTTCATATTTCATATGAAATCAAACGTCAAAAATTGTGCATTTTTAGGCATTGTCAAAAATAAATCAATACCACGTGTGTAATGGTATTTCGGTGCGTTTATCAATTAATTTGACCACGCGATGTATTGCGTACTAATTAATACGATTGAGTCCAAATTGAACCGAAAATATATTATATTGACCGGGGTGTAATAAGGTACCGCACCAAATCAGAAATTAATGCAACTTCTAGAACAAAGGAATACTTTTCGATTGAAAAGGATAACCCTAGAAGTATTTATTTGTGTTGTTGCATCCGATTCCACATTTAGTACAAAGAGAACTAAATTTAGAATTAGCTGTCGTCATCAAAATAAATAAATGACGTGCACGCTTGAAAATCAATATTTTCAGATCAGGAGTCTGTCGTCTAAACAATTCGGAAACATGATAATCCTGCCTTGACTTGAATTTCCTTCGACAAGACGTCACTTCTGTAATCATTGTCCATTTATTTACCAGAGACTTAACAAAATTGTTATTAAGCTGGGGGTACATTAAAGGAAATGTATTTAAAATTAATTCCGCATCCCATTCATATGTAACCCTGGAATTCGTCATCAAACTCAGTCTCGGACTTCAAAATCCGCTCCAATCAGCACTTTTCTTTACTTGTCGACAAAGTCTCCCAATATATTTACACGTGCATGAAGTGTCAAGTTTATTTTTATATTTTTAGTCTAGACTAGCACGCTACCATTAAACTGCAAAATAAACATGCTTCAATCAAATTCAAATAAAAAAAAATCTAACTTGCTCAATTTGTATAAAAGACATGGGACTATGGCGGTGATGGGTTTGCGAGATTTTGCAGATTTCATAGTTTTTCATGCCTCATACGAAACCGTGTAATGGATATAACCGTATAAGCATTCATTTGTATTGTGTACGATTCCGTATTCTTAGGATTTCAATTAGTACAAACAGAACACAGAATTAGCTGCCGTCAACAAATTAATATAAATAAAGTACACGCTGGAGAATAAATGATTTCAGATCTGGCGTCGGCCGTCTACACAATTTAGAAACATTTAATTTTCTTCGACAAGACCCTCGGAGACATTATCCATTATTTTTATGAGAGACTAAACAAGATTGTTATTGAGCTGAGGGATCGGCTAAGGAAATGTAATCAAATTTAATTACATATCCCATCCGTCTGTAACCATGAAATTATTCATCAAAACCACCTACAAAACCCACTACAATCGGCACCTTCCTTGACAAATTCTACCAAAATATTTGCATGTGCATGAATTCTCAAGTTTATTTTTCTATTTATAATTCGCCTGTCTATATAGCCTGCTGAACAACTTTTATGAAGGTCCCAACCCCATAAGCCGCTCTGTTTGGTTGCTAGAAATACATGGGGACTTGCGATACACCTTAGGTGGATTTGGTTAAGCACGTATGCGCCCCCCCTGTATTTATAGCGGCCAAACGGTGGGAATTTTGGGGTTGTGACCTTCAGAAAAGTTGTTCAGCTGGTGAAGGGATATAACATATCCAAATTGCAGCCAAACCTGACTGAGGGACCTTTGCTGTGCTCTTTGTGTGGTATCCTTTTAGTCCTAAGTAAACACGAGGATCTAAGATAAATGAAATTGCTGAGCTCAAGAAATGGACGAAAAACATTATTTTCGAAAAGTGGACTCCAAGCCGCAACCGACGATTTATGAGTCCAATTTTACAAATTCACAACAAATACGAAAATCTTGGACTCATTCGAATAAAAGGGTCGGTTACTGCCGAAAATTGCCTGGGTCTGGTAATTAGCAAACAAGTGGATATTTGTGTAACAGAGTTAAGTTACGTGTTATACTTTATGTTATACTTTAGATGATTTATGCTTTTTACGTTCACATTTTCAAACTTTGTCAGAGAATTTATCAGAAAATTAGAAAAACAATCCTTATGAGGTTGAAGTTTTGAGTGCTTTACTCGGAATTGCATATAATCTTGAGAAGGAATGAAATTCACATTTTCGAAACGATTGTAGCTGAATTTCTCTTCATTTTTCATTACCGCGGTAAATTAACGGTTTTATTGACGCCTTCATTACCGGATTACCGAATTACTGATAATGCTAGCTATTCTCGGTAATGCATTCACTAATTGTGATACTGCTCATTACACGCGTATTAAATTTAAAAAAAAAATGACTGTATGACATCTTAAATCGCCTCGTGAATAATTGGCCCACCCTGTTATGAATTACAAGGCTTGTTTATTCTGTGGAATATTTTGTTTGTTTAGTTTATTAGATAATCGTGACACTTGAATTTCACGAGTCATAAATAAATTCCTGATAAACGTTTTCGAATCCATGATAGACCGAGCAATAAGCACGTATGACCTGCATTTAATTCTAATGAAAATTGGTTTGAGAATTATGATGCTATTACAAATGTTACGTTATGATATGAGATTTTACTTACGATTAGTCTTTTTACGAGCACTAATTTCAGACCAGATCAGAACAAAACGGAAACATCATGTTTTACCTGCTACAAATACTCTCAACCATCAGAAAGTCAATTAAAACATTTTTCCTCTCGTGTGTCACAAGTCACAACTTAACCATACGATTTTACCAGAGTTTATGATTGAAATTATAGAATATGACATTGGTGGAATATTGTTTGCGTATTCTTTAATTAAAATTAAATTTACAGCCAACGGCCGAGCAAAATTGGAACAAACGTGTTCGTCAATCTACAGTGAATTTGACAAATTTTAATAGTTCTTAGTTCGTGAGAAAACTTTTTGACTTAAACTACAGGGTGTTCCAAATTAATGTACCCGGTTTCAAAAATTTGTAGTTTCCAAAATATGGACTAAATTTACAAAAAAACAAATATTTTTATGGAAATTTCGAAAGGACTTGTTTTTTACGATTTTGGCCTTTCTCTATTAGTGAAGGGTTTTCCCGCTATAGCGGCCATTCTTATTTTTACACTCCTGTAACCTTACCACGTTATTAAATAAATACACACATTAATTCACACAGCCGCTGAGGGCGTATCAAACATCATCGCGTATTTTTGGGTTGCTTCCCATTTGGCCTAGAGACGTACGAACAACGTAGGTACCATCTAGTTGTAGGAAAAACAGTGGATAGAACCTCTTTAAAGCAACCACAGGGAATGCAAGTCTGAGGGATCGAATCCCAGCACAGCGAGACAGAATGGGACTATACCACGTTATTAGAATACGATATTTCGAAAGTTTGAAAATGAATTCCATTGCTCGTCGATATTTCATTTAAAATCTTTTAAAAAATGTGTTTTTCAAAGTTCATAGATTTTACACATTCGAAATATGTTCGTATACTAATAACGTCAGAATAACGGCAATAGGCCCGGGGTCAGGATTTTTGGGAGCAAACATGAGTGTTTTCATGACGAAAAATCTGACGCCGTGGTCCTGATTTAAAGCAGGCAGAGAATTGAACATTGCTCTATATTTGTAATTGGTCTGAAAATCGCAATTCAAGCTGGGCACTAAATTTCTAGTTGGGTCTTAATTTCTCAACGGTATTAGATACACAAAAAAAAGATCTAAGATGAGACTTACTAGTGTTCAAGAATTTATTCAAGGTCGTAGGTGCAAGAACCACCACCGTAATACTTTCGGGTTTCAAGATCAAACCGTTAACCGTTCATAGAACGAAGGATCATAAGTACGGAATTGGCCATTCTAACTAATTGAGATTTCCTATTCTATTGTAAAAGCTCGGGAAAAAATACTATTTGACAATTCTCGGCTTTCAGTAAAATTGCCAACATTCTTAGAAAAAAAAAGACGAAACCAGTAAATTGGCATTTATTTTTAACCTATCCGACTACTTATGTGACCTTGGCTAATCCAGAGGGAAAATAATTGGACATTCTCGTATAAGATGTTCGCCGATGATGCTTTCATGGTAATGCCAGTTGACAGTGTTTTCTTCATGTTCCGAAAACTATGTTATAAAATAACATAAAAATAAAATGATAAAAAATTAATTTTCTTACCTTATTTGATAGATTTTATACGACGGGTGATACTTGTCATTAATATATGTAAATAGTATTTCCAAATCAAAGTTTTTACTGAATTATAATTGTCATTTATCATTCACTGAAATATTTTGGGTATGAGTTGAATTGAATTAATTGTTAGTTAGAACCGACAAGTCCTGTCCAGGGTGAAGTTGACTGCTAAGATGACAGAGAAGTGAGGCTAAAGATGAAATTTGCATATGCGGGTGCGAAAAATAATAGCGAGAGACTCGGAGAGTTAAAACCGTCCAGTTTCTTACAGGGTGATTCAACAGGGTGAACCTATACAATTCGTTCTAATTTCCTCAATCTTAACTTTATATAAAAAGTGAGATAGCCATTTTATTCGAAATTTAATTTCGCGTCTTTTGAGTTATGTCTGAATGCGCTGCGCGCTTCACAGCGCGCGCTGTCAATAAAAATGTAAGTACAAATATCTGAAAATGAAAAACAAACTGAAATTTTGATTGCAGTAAAAATTTCAAAAATCCTCAAAAATTCTCAAGAATAAATTTCATTTAAAAAGAAAATTTCAAAGATTTCAAACAATTTCAAAAAATTGCAAAAAAAAGTTTGAAATTTTGAAAAAATACAATTTTTTTTAAATTTCAAAAAAAAAATCGGCTCAAAGGACGAGCAATTAAATTTTGAATAAAATGGCTATCTCACTTTTCAGATAAAGTTGAAATTGAGGAAATTAGGACGAATAGTAGTTGGTTTTGAATCACCCTGTATTATGTTCTTATCTAATTTTCTTGCCTCACTTGCGATTAATCTGTTCAGAGAATTAACGGGTCTCAGATATCTAAGACTACATTGTCTTTCTGTTTACAAGGAACCTCCTTCACATGTAAAACTGAGGATTAAACATTTGGACAGTAGTAGGAGTCGCGATTAGGACTAGCATTGAAATTATTCACAGGTTCAGCAATTAAATCCGGGCTACATATGTACAGGTTGGTCCAACAAAGAGGATTCGGGAAATCCTGAGAAGGCATTTCATAGAGAATCTTAACATGGATTCAGCACGCTAAAACGTAAAGCACAAATCAGCGTTGACTTGGATATCATGTTTCATCTTCCTGCCCAACAACATATTTTACAATATTTGTAGCGTGAGAGCTATCTCAGGACGTTATGAATTTGGAGCCTGGGGTTTCACGTCAGGGTAGTTCCCTTGTGATTTTATCAGACGGAATAGTCAGAAAACAAGAGCAGTAGCTAGAAAGAGATTTGAATAAACATTTTTCTTTTAGCGATCTGAAGGTCTTGAGAACATGCAATTTGTGTCACTTTTTTTTACTCTTAAGAATTAAAACATGAGCGACTATTATGAATGTAATTCTTTAGTAATTTGAAAGTAAATTATTTGTTCTCGCCATCGACGGTTCAGGGTGGAATAGCTTTCAATTTCAACGTAAGGGTGTTGAAACTAAAACCACCAAGTGTTCGGAATGTAAGACAATCAATGAACCTGTCCACGTTTCGCGTTGAAATCAATCGCAACAACTCGCCACAGTTTATGAGGATAAAAATATGAGGTACATACGGATGGTGGAAGCTCTGGTTAGTTAGTTAGTTAATATCTTTCATTGTGATCGAGAATTTCAGTTTTCACTGTTGTCAACGTTCGGACCGGATCTCAATACATCGAATTCTACATTATGATGTGAGGCCTATAGGGTGGTAGGCTATAGTTTGTTTAAATTATGATAAATGCAAACTGAAATCAGTCGTTTGCAAGTTTTCCAAGGACAGGATACCATAACTGCTATTTAACGAATGTTTAAACAACGGATATTCAGATTTGTGAGATTCATACAAAAGAATGAACAGAAAATTCGGTTCGGCGGAAGGTTGTTGGTGTAAATATAAACTTCACATTATGTATCTGGAATATGAGACAATCAATTGGCCAAACGGACACAATAATTATAAAATGAAGCAAACAATTTGAAGTTTTTGACTAGAATGTCAAGGCATTTAATGACAGAACATTTGTTCTATACTTGTATATATTTGTACTATAAATTTACATTTCAGGGATTCGATTCCTTTGTACAATTCTTATCTTTCACATAAAATTATTGTGTTTGTAATGAATTTAATTATTGAAGAGAATAAATACTTAAAGATTCCGTTCTGCTTCAAGCACGAGGACAGTTTATAAATATGAAAGAAAATGAGAGAGAGTTGGAAGGTCAGTTCAACCAAGACAATTGGTCCAGAGTGCGGGCCAACGGGCGCTGAGCTCGGGGAACGAACACCTGAAGAAGATTAAAAAATTCGACATCAATTCTGATTAATGAAACTGAAACGTTTCAGTAGACGACCTCTGGATTGCCTACGTGCCGTAACTCGTCCTAATTTTGAAAAATATTTTACATTTATTTCATTCAATATAACTTGAAAGATTTTGTAATTTTCATCGAATAACATTAAAATATCTTATATTTGATCGATTTTTTAAAAAAATGAGTCTTACATGTCGGAAGAACGTGTGTGCCTCGTGATTGGCCGGGAGCTTGTCATAAAATCCGAAGTGAAATGTTTTGTCGGAAAACGCCTTCTTAATTTTTCTGAGTGCAATTCTGGCATCGCGTACCTCGTTCGAGCTCCGATCTTCCATTGGAAAAAATGGTCGATATTTGGTGAGAAGCTCATAAGCAATACATCCAATCGACCACACGTCCACCTTGACAAAATATAATCCGAATATTATTGAATTCTGAAATAGTGGACCTTACCACTACTGAGCACTACGCTTGACTAGTTTTAATTTCAATGATAATGCCAAGTACGAAATAAAAATTTAAAAACTCAAATGAGGTCAAAAGATTGGCTATTTTGACGGATAATCTCACCGTCGAGTCAAAGTTCACTTTTTTAGCCAGCAAAATTTCGGGTGGAAAATAAGCAGGAGTTCCGCCGCGGAGATCTTCTTCAGGATGCACATGTCTGTAGGCGATCATAAGGACTGAACACCCAAAGTCACTGATTTTCACCCAATCAGGACCCGCCATCATCACGTTCTGCGGCTTGAGATCCATATGAATAAATCCAAGCTTCGAATGGACGTAAGCCACGGCAGACACGATCTGACGTGTGA
This sequence comes from Protaphorura quadriocellata, assembly GCA_034698945.1. Lineage (NCBI taxonomy): Eukaryota > Metazoa > Arthropoda > Collembola > Poduromorpha > Onychiuridae > Protaphorura > Protaphorura quadriocellata. Next base: position 15,653 of record JAQGCA010001783.1, read on the forward strand.
AGTCTTTGGCTCTATTGGAATTAAATTAAACACATTTTTCAACTATTTTTGAGCAAAATGACCAGCAGCTTTTTAAGTTGTATGTGTCTCAACATTTGGTTGTTTTAAGCCAAAAATTGTGATAACTACCCAGATTCCTAAAAATCGAGTGTATGTTATTATTATAATTATAAGATAAAATGGTTGAATATTTTACCCTAGTAGTATTGTTTGGAGAATGCAAATCCCTGTGAAATTCTAAGCTTACCGTCTGTTGATGTCTGCGGCGGGCGTTGCCTTGTAGTCTGTATTGAAGATGAAGCGGAGAA
>JAQGCA010001784.1:0-15960 GCA_034698945.1 Protaphorura quadriocellata
AACATTAGAACGAATCATTGTTAAAAAATATCAGTGTTTTATTTGAATACAAATTTTAAGATAGACCAATTTGTTTTAACTCCGTGTCCAGAGTTTGATTTGGTTTCCTTGTCTAGAATGAAATTCATTTTGTGTTATAAAACTCTCCTTTCAGTTAGGTCAGTCCTGGATTTTTTTAAAAACCAGCAGTAAATTAAAATTGTTTTTGAAATATATAATCGGGGATCGGAATTTCGACACTTGAGTTATCGTTTTTTGAGATGGACAGCTTTATTCATAAAAAGTGGTTTCATTCGGACTTATTGATCAAACAATGAGTGTTTTTTGGTTCGGTTGTTGGAAAATGAGTATCGATTACACAAATAAGCACATTCTTGGTTCTTACAACTCTGAATAAATAACAAATAAAGTAATCAAGGACAGGACAGACGGGGAACTGTAAAGTGTTAAAAATTAGTTGTTTTTCATTCCAACTGTTTCAGAATTTCTATTAGAGACATAATTGGTGCGTGCAGGAACTTGGAGTGAAACTTTAAGTGCTTCTTCTACTCTTTGCATTTCTTCGGCATCTGACATAATTTACACGTGATTGATTTACTAATTAATTGTATTGGATTAAAAGGCTCCGATTAGATGAGATAAATCAGATCAGACCAGATACATATATCGAATTCACGTGAAATTGTCAAATGTCTGACGGATTCTTATGAAAGTGGTTAGGAATTGGGCCGTCCAATTATCAGATTTCTGTTCATTTGGTGGTACCTTCTGTAGGCTGAATTTAAATGCTAACCGATCCTATAAAATATCTGATCTGAAATTTTCACCCCAAATCCGATAGGTGAATAATACATTATCTGATCAAAGCCTTAAATTGAATTTTGGTATTCATTTAACAGATAATTATTAATTTGAATTAATTTGTCAGAGAATGTCGGAGGAAGACGACGATGGGATCCACAGCCACACGTCCATTGAAAGCTTTCCGAGTCAGATCGACCTTTCAGAAATCACACCTTTTATGTACTCTCCGGGGGATATGACCTTTGACCAAAACCAACAGAATGGAGATAGTGACCTTGATTTTATCCAAGATGAACAATTGACAGGAGACGAAGGGTCAGTCTCTTCGGATGCCGGGTCATCCTCGACTTCAGAACCTGATGACCATCTTCAAGACAGACCTGATTCTCCGGATTTACCTCCAGAGTATTGGCAAGTCCAGCGTATCATCAAATATATTAAGGTCAGCATTTTTCCGAAATACAATTCCAATTGGTTTTCATGGATTTGGAAGTAAACTATTTTGTGAATGTGGCTTCCAATTTCGGGACTCCTATTTGGCGTAGTGTAAATTTTTTATAGTTACCAAATAGAAGCAATATCGAAATATCTAATATTGAACTTTTTTTATCGGAACAGGCTGGGAATCCAACGGCAACAATAATCTCTTTGTCTTCCTTGCGGGACTTCAATCTTCAAAATCAATTTGTTCAAATGTCCATCAAAGACTCTGGCGGACTTGAAGTTTTACTCAACATTCTTGAGACTCAAGAATCTCGTTGCAAAAGAGCTGCGCTTTTGGTCATCAAAGATGTGACCACTAGTACTGACATTTGTCGAAGTGTTTACAACATGCGGGTAATTTAATTTTAATTCATATTAAGATTTCGATCAGATCTGATATTTCCAGCGTTTCGTTATTTTCTATTTGTCAAGAGTCGTACAAATATGCATACTTTGCAAGTATGGTTAACTGTATGCAATATGGACTAGAACAATGCCAAGGATGTCCTTTTTTTAGACAACTTCCCCATTTCTGACCCACCAATTTCAATATTTTAATTCATTTCAAAAATAGTCAGATATTTCATCCGATTCGTAGCTTTATATTGCCTTATTGGATCTAAATGAAGGGGATTAATGAATTATGTGTGGATTTTTAATTCAGGGCTTAGAGACCCTGGTCATGTGCCTTTGTGACTCCTCGGATGAATTGAAACTCCTTACTGCAGAGACCATTTCCAATATTTGCAGAATCAAAAAAGCACGGAGGGCTATGAGGAAGAATCAAGGAATTGCTCGACTCGTACGTTTTAATTTCTTAAAAATGTGAACGGTGAAGCGGATAGATTTGGTTTTTGTTATTAATTCCGGTTTTGAACCGTTTGCTGAAAAATTCATTGACCGAATATTCGGCCTAATAGACCGAAGTTATTCGGTTCACAATCTCTCTCCATGCCTGAAAGAGTTAACTGTATTCAACAACAGGTAGGGTAAGGTGTCTTAATACGCCCCAGTGTCAGTACGAATGCGCGCTTGATATATCATCACTTGTATATCATCACGTGACCCTCAAAGCACACCTACGAATGGCTTTCTGGGTGTATTGGGATACCGGGGCGTATTGAGACACCTTACTCTACTTGAATGAATTCCACAGAGTGTTACAAAAATATAATAGATAACCCATTTAACTTACTTTACCATATTCTTTTGTAGAGAAATAGAATTAATTGTTCTGAATATTGACTAGGTTGACATGTTGGACATTGAGAAAGGAATTCATGCTCATTCTGGGGATCGAGACTCAGAGTTTGAATTAGCTAAACATGGCGGAAGAGCTTTGTGGTCATTGGCAAAATCAACGAAGAATCGAGATGCAATTCGAACAGCTGGTGCGATTCCACTCCTCTCAAATCTTATGAAGACAAAGCAAGTCACAGTTGTCATTCCAACCGTCGGGATTCTTCAAGAATGCGCCTCTGAGGTAATTTCAGATTTGACCAATACTCGATACTTGAAAAATTAATAATTTTTGGCTTGATTCACAGTTGGAATTTCAAATTTTGCAATGCTCAATACTTGAAAAATTTAATATTCTTGGGTTGAAGCACAGTTGGATTACTTATAGCAACTTGTACAACAATGTTTCTAGTTGTGCTTCCTTTTTTTCGAGATATGAATGATTTGGCGCTCAAAAACAGTAATTTATTTTTAAAATTGATTATATTAAATAATAAAGACTGGTTTATAATTTCTGCAGCCTGTGTTTCGAGCAGCGATTTGCTCGGAAGGACTCCTCGCAGATTTTGTGGCTGGGCTAAGAAGTCCCAGCCATGAATTGGTTCAGTTCTGTGCGAAGGCCATCTACATGGTAAGGACTTAATGACAAGGAACACCTCTCAAATGTAAAACCAGGGTCAAAGGTTAACTTTCTGTTTTATTGAATAGTGTGCTGAAGATGAGGATGCTCGAGACAAAGTTTACGAACTAGGTGCGATTGATCCACTCATGAGAATCATTCAGGACTCAAATCAAATGAAGAACAAGGTAATTCATCATAATTTTTAATCGAGAATTCTTGACCAAAAACAAACGACACGAAACAAGGTAAGATCGTGTATATGTCATGAAGCACGAGTTGTGTCTGGATTGTAAGTCAATCAAATAAATGAACGGACATAATTAAAATAAAAATGAATCTCTTTTTGAGCAGGGTCTATTGGCTGCAGCTACAGGTGCAATATGGAAATGTGCGTCTGCCATCTGTAGGAACAACGTTTACTTGGACAAGGGACTAGTAGAACTCCTCGTAGGTCTCCTGGAAAATGAACCCGAAGAAGTTTTAATCAACGTGGCTGGAGCTTTGGAAGAAATCGCAAAGGCAAACCTCCCTTACGCGTCCGCCGTGAAACGTGTTTCTGGGATTCCACCACTCATCAAACTCCTCACCATCAATAACACGGTCAGACATTTCAGAAAATCTTATGCTCTGGTGGAATGATGCTGGAGAATGTGAATATATCTTTAAGGTGCCTAAAGAGTAACTTCTCGAATTTCAGAAATTCTAATGTGATTTGTTCTTGACAGGATTTGTTGGTGAATGCAACGAGAGCTGTTGGGGCCTTGGCGTGGGATGCAGAGACGAGACAAGAGATGGAGTTCCAAGATGGCTTCCGACTTGTCTGGTCCCTTCTCAAACATCCTTCTCCATTAGTTCAGTCAAGTGCAGCTTGGGCCATTTGCCCCTACGTTAAGAGTTCTCAGGTCAGGTTTTATAGAAGTAATCCTGGTTTTCCGGTATAACCCATCACTTTTTTAGACTTTTTGGACAGGTATCAATTCACCCCAACTCCATGATAGCCCAAAAACCTGGCCACATATGAGCCTAAAACCCCAAAGTCTATGTCTAGTCTAAACAACCATTTCCCCATAGTTTCATAATCAAAACTCAGACAATAAATTTGAAATCTGATCCGAACTTTTCAAATTTGGACTACAAATGTCAATAGCTGTTCGAATTTTTCAAATTAAGATATTTAGTGTGAATATGTTATTAGATTCTTTCTAATTGAGACGGTAAAGGATTAGCTGTCCAAATTTTTATAATTGAGACTATAAATTTGAGTATCTGTCAGAATTATCCAAACACAAACAAAAAATGTGAATAGCGGATCTGAATATTTGAAATTCAGACAATAAATTTGATATCTCATCCGAATTTTTCAAATTAGGATATTAAATGTGAATATATTATCAGAATCTTTCTAATTGAGACCGTAAATGATTAGCTGTCAAAATTTTTTGTAATTCAGACTATAAATGTGAATATGTTATACAAATCTTTCAAATTGAGATTATAAATGTGAATATCTGCTCCAAATATTCAAATTCAGACTATAAATGTAGATATCTGATCCGACGGAAGAGTTTTATTATAAAACGTTAGATAAATTGGAATTTTCCCTCAAAATGAGTTTTTTGATAAGCTCATGCCGCAGACGCAATCAACATTGAACATGAATTTTGTGAATTGTACTTACTAAAATAATTGACTGATTTCAGGATTCTGGAGAGATGGTCCGGAACTACGTGGGCGGTTTGGAAGCCCTCGTGGAGCTTTTGATGTCGGAGAATGCGACTGTTCAGTCGGCTGTTTGCGAAGCAGTGGCAGCCATTGCGGGGAACACAGAAAACTTATCTATTATGAGTGACCATGGCGTGGTTCAATTTTTGGCGAAAATCACACCCAGTGTTAGTTCAAAATTACAATACTACTATAGATTTGCATGATAATTTCTATAAAATATATTTGGATTTTATTTCAGTCACAGGATAACTTGCTGAAACGATGCATCGCCACTGCCATCGCAGAGTGTTGTAAACTTGAGCAAAATGGACGTTTGTTTGGTCAACTTCATGCCGTTGGACCAATTTGTACTTATTTGAACTCAAAAGACCCAAAGGTTCTTCGTGAAGCCACCAAAGCTTTGAGTGCACTTTCACGTGACCCCAGAAATTGTATCACAATACATCAATGTGGAGTTGTCCCCGTAAGTTGTCTAAAGTGGCTATTCCATATGGCAGTAAGTGTCTGCAAATCTTCTGCTTAGTGACAGGTTCTTTATTCAGAAAAACATGCTTGTCTCATGTCAATATTGTTCAAATTCCATGGCAGTATTTTTTTGCAGATATTTGCAGACACCTGGTGCTATATATAATCGTCTCTTAATGGAGCTTCGCCTCTTTTGTGTACATTACTGTCCATACCAACACCGTGGAGAAATCATGAGCTATAAAAGCTGAAAATCGACAACTTAGCTATAAGATAAGGTCATTCTGTCCGAAAAAAAAATCGAGTTTGTCATTTCCATATTGGTGACACATTTTGCAAAATCTTCAAGTTCTATTGTTTGGACAGTATGACCTCACCTTATAGTTAAGTTGTCGGTTTACTGCTTTTTCAGCTCATGATTTTTCCGCGGTTAGCCAGGTATGGACAGTAAGTCAATTTTCCCATCTATGAGCTCAATTTCGTCCATTGATTTTTTGGCTTAGTTTTTTTAACTACACAAATTCAACTCACCTTTGTACAAATTAGAGACCCTGAATTTTGTGTTCAATGGAAAGTTCATTGAACAATCTCAATGTTTGACATCTACTGGCGAAGGTCAAGTCCCGGTGCAATGGAAGAGCTAAGGAGAAACCCCTCTTGTCCATTCTTCCAAATACATTGCAACAGAACTTGACATTGGGCTGTAGATGTCAATTGAAATTTTTAACAGAACTCTTCGTGGAACACAAAATTCAGGGTCTCTAATTTTCACAGGTACATTTCATTCATCCTTTTAGTCCTAAAAAAACTTCGTTTCTAGTTTTTAAAAAAACATATTTTTTTCTTATGTATTAGAATTCAGAATTGTAGCCTGACTGAGGAATATGTTGACTGATTTAGGTTCAAGTTGATTAATATCCTATAATATTTCCCCTTTTTCAGGAGCTTATTTTGATGACGGAGTCTTTGGACGAGGAGTTGAGGAATGCCGCCGCCGCTGTCATGACTAATATTAGGTGTTTGGCTCTCACTACAGAATCCATTCGTCTTCTACATTAAAGGACGCTTGGCAGTGTAACTGGAGCCATAGTATGCATCCAAAGCAAGGCCACGAGAGAGCAGTAATACGGGTTCCCATTTGGTTTTCTACTGGTACAGGGTTCGTTTCCTTCGGCTAAGGAACTCCAGCACATGAGTTTAATCTGTGTCGTCGTCTGGAGATGGAAATGAAGAGCTAAGTTGACGGGCATACTGATACTAGCAATACTGATACTAGCAGAAGACGACGATATCCTGTTAATGGTCCCGTTGTGGGTGGACATGTCTCAATACGCATGGCATACGGCATATCGGCCGACGACATCAAGACGGAGAGATAGAGATAATTACATTAAGATTAATATATCAAAAATTGTAAGGTTGATAGACTACTACCTGTGTCATTAGTCGAGAGGCAAAAATATCACACTAAAGGAATTAATTATAACCGTACGCGTTCATACATGTTTCATGCGTATGTTTTATGTGTAAGTATTTTTAACCATTTGTCTCAATAAATATATTCGAAGTCTGGTTCAAATGAAAGCTGTTCTGAGTTCTGAGATTTTTCTACTACTGCCGAATTAAGAAGTAACATGGAAATAATTTTATACCAAACAGTTACCGTGCTTTTATTGACAAATTTTAAACTTTGGGTCGGTTTTTAATGGAGACTGGCCACTATTGACAAAATGAAAAATTCGGACCGGTCTGTAATGGACACCGCCCTTATTCAGAGGAAATACGGTCACTTGGGAAACAGGAAAAAATGAGTGTGTTTTGACGAGGTCACACTACCTATATTCTATGACTTTGGTGAGCTCTTTAAATCAATTTCTGGTTTGGCCTTCTCAAGCTTTGTTCGGGAGGTAAACCTACCAAACATTAAAAATTCAGTCAAACCCTACTAATCTTCCAGAAGCTACGAGGTTTGTCTGGTCACTTTTAGTCTCATATATATTCTTTCAAACACCAAGTCTCCGGACAGGGTCGGATCTACGTCTCGAAAAGAGTTACATTCAACCTATGAAAGCCCTGGACGTTATAACTTCTATTAGGATATGTTCAGGTTGATCTATTTCTTGCATATTCGGATTCCTCATAAAATTTTAGTAACTCAATCCATCCACAGAATTCCAAAATTTTGAACGTTATAAACCCTACAATAATCTCGATCTGAACGTTCCTGCCGAATACATCTCCTTCCTGTCAATTTTTTCCAGAGGTGTTCCGATCCTAGCGGTTGCTTGGTTTAATAAATGCATCGGTTCTAATATACTTCTAATTAGCAATCATCACCGCGTCCTTTTTTCCAAATACCAGTTTTTTTTTCTTCCAAATTGGATTAGAGAAGGTACCCATATTAATAGGAAATGACTGCAGCAGAAACACTAAATAAAACTCTAGGCGCCGTCGCGTCGTCCTTCTGAATCGAATCCTCTAAGAAATAGACTCGTCAAAGGCAAAGACACGGTGAAATATTCTCATATTCATTCTCATGTAGACTGTGGATTATTTTTATTCGGCCTTAGGAAGGTATCGTCAGGAGTAGGGAGACACTGCAGTGAATGATATCATATTTAGCAGAACCGGAGTACATTCTCAATCCGAAGGAATCGAACCCCACGCACAAGGAATAATTTGTCTCCTATTTACCCATATTAATCCTTGGTATTTTTTGGCGTGTGCATGGAGTGGAGGAAATATACAAAAGAGACCACACCAGAATCAGAGCTCCTTTCCAGAACATTTTTTCTGAATTTCGGAATTAATTTGGTAAGTGAAAATGTATTTCAATTTCTTATTTTGCGTTTTAAATCCACCACTTAGGATGAGGGGTCAAAGGTGACCAACCAACCGTTGACTTGACCATTCTATTTTCATACTTTCTTTTAAATTCACTCTTCATTTTTAGAGGTTCGAAAATGCACCAGTAAGCACATGGTCGTCCATGAATACATCGTTGCAATTCTAAATCAGCATTGAAGGTCGTAGGTCACCAATAAGGAACTACATGCTCTTTGACTTGTCATCTTTTTGTATTTCTTCCTCAGTTTGGAATGTGAGTTGAAACATTTTTCTTATCTAAACACAAATTTTTTTTTTACTTTGTAATCTAACAATAAATAATATAGGAAGACATAATAGTTGAGAGTGAGAGGATTTCCATTAAAGATTTTGGTCCTCTTGTTTACGACAGTTAATTCTGAAAAGATTGACCGAATAAAAATGCCTTTATCTATCTAAGTTGTTCCTTTTATTAAGATTATTTGAGTTTTTCAGTGCTCATCATTTCTAGATTAAAATTAAAATCCAACTCAACTCCAGAGGTGTTAGAGATGAAATCGTTGTAGATTTTCAATGTAGTCTTCTTTTGGGCTGAATAAAATGAGGGAGGTGGGGTACTTCAAATTTTAGTTAAATTTATTAAAGACAAATTAACGACCAAAAATTGAATTGAGAAAGTCGAAAGCTTTCCAATCCTCCTTCGAGTGTTTTCGTTTTCCTTTTTTGATTTTGTAATTTTCATTTAATTTTAATTGGGTACTACTTCAATATTGGAGTTGGTAGTCAGCAGAAGTCGTAAACTATAATTTGGAGTTGGACTTTTGAGAAGTATTGAATAAAATACTGCTTCCAGAATTTTCTGAACCCGTATTTTGAGTGTTAGTTAAATTTTTTGTCTTCCCTGTCACTGACCTAAATATTATGCCCTTTCATTTCACAGTTCGCCGCCGAAGTAGAAAGAATCAAAACATTTTTAAGCCAAGTACAAGATGGAGAAGAAGGATAATTCACCAAGCCCACCCACTCCTCCTAGGTCGCCACCAGACGAAACTGTTTATAAAACGTCATCGTCCGAATACAAAAATGACGACGCGGATGCTTCCTCTCAAACAAAGACAGCTGAGCAAGGGACTAAAACTGAACATGAACGTAGAGTCGGCTTTGGACTTCCAATAGCGATCAAAACAGCTTCTGTGGTTGCAATCCCTGCCCCACAAACTCAACTGTTGCCTCCGGCGGACATACTTACATCTGAAAAGACGGCGAAACCGAAAACTAATGGAGAAAAAGCAGTTCCTCGTGTACGTGGACGTGGCCGTCCAAAAGGGGTTCCTTCAGAAGAGATATTAAAACGTTTACGCCCACGTGGGCGAGGACCACCTGGCTCTCAGAATATCAAAACACCAACTGACAAGGTTCCAGGACAGCCGACCGCCAAACGCCCACGGAAAGCTAGAGGGACATCTGACAAGTTCCAAGCACAGATAAAAATGCAACAACAGTTGTGCCTTCATCACATTAATACATCTCCGAACCCTCTTTTTACCGAAATATTTTATGGTGGTTATCGGACACGGTGTTTGCCACCCGCTCCGGTGACTGAAGCAGAAAAACGGAAGGAAAGTCTACAAGTTGCTGCTCATTTTCGAAAGGAGAAGGAGGATGCGATGGCGAAAGTTTTGTCGGGGCAAGGTGAGACGGAAACACAGGATCAAAATCCAAGCAAACCTAAAGTGTTTGAATGGCACAAACGAGACTTGAAGGATCATGACTCTTATGATGTATTGGGGACAAGAGTTGACCCCGATGGAACGGTAAGATATTTCATTGCCTGGAAAATCCCGGGAGTCCCGGGAGTTGATGACACCGACTCAGATGAAGATGAAGCAGAGGTGGAGTGGGTGGACAATAATGGGCTCGTGACCACTTCATCCATGATGCCCAAGGGACCGAGCCCAGATGAAGCAGAGGTGACTGAATCAGTTCAGCATTGAATTCGAACGAATAATAAAAATAAAAAACTGTTCTAAATTGTTTCAAAAACAATACCGTATGTATGCTCGTACTCATTTCTGGTCAAGCTTAGAAATGTCTCTTCCATTTTTAATTATCTTCACAAATGAATCCACTTGAGGTGGAAAATCGGAAAAGAAAAATAAATATAACGAATCTACAATGAAGTGGAATTTGACAATTACGAATTACCATTTCTATCTTTGGAGGTTGTTGGATTGGAAATGATGTTTAAGGATTTTGGTTCAGCAAAAATTAGTTGACAAATAAGTCCCATTATATCTCCAATATATGGGACGTATGTTTATTACTGGGTTTACGTTTTCCTTAATCGATTTGAAACAGCGATTACATGATTACACTGAAAATACACATAACATCCATTCGTATAAAATACCATTGAATTTGGTCAAATCAAATTCATCAATTGAAAAATAAGAAAATAATAAGAATAAAAATAATTAACCGACAAATGGTACTAGCATTGAGGAATCCCAAGTTAGGCATGTGTGTTTATACCGAAATGTTTCACCCAAAGTCATCCATTCAATTTCTGTGACCCATTATTCCAAAACTACAATTGATTGTAAATGTTGATCTAGTTTTGTTAGTTCGTATTTTATCTCACTATGCCAAATACGAACATATTATTTTGTGATCATTGCCTCCCTGTGTAAACTTAATTTCATTAAGTGAAGTTGCAGATTAATGTCTTGATGAATGAACAAAGGAAATTAGTCTGCTGTCAACTAGAACTTAAAACATTATTGTTTGAATATATTGGCGAGAAGTTGCCACTCGAAGGACAAACACATTACGTCTGCGTCTTCCGATTAAATTCGCGTTGATTAAATAAAGGTTCGTATATTTTCGCAAATAGTGGAAATTAAATTCCTTTCATATCCAGTCACTCCGTTGGCCTTGACTTTGCCCTGTGAAAGGCACATCATGTCTCCCTTAAGAAATAAGAATTCTACGGAGGAAATACTAAATAGTCCTCATGATTTCGAATCCGGCTCATATTTCAACTACGTAAAATCTTACATTCGCATTGGTTACTTAATTGGAGTTTGTCCACTCCAAAATGTTTTTTCTGCAAAATCAACAAAACAGCTGAACAATAATATCATTTCAATCAACTACCTGTGCAGGTAAATAAATTTAGAACCTATAACGTAATGACGTTATACTCATGAAATTTATCTATAATTAATCATATTTAAGGGTGCACGCTTTGGACCTTAAGTTCACCACTGACAAAACGAATATTTTGTTTTAAAATTCGAGAAATTATTTTTCTAAGAAAATGATACGCTATGAGCCCCGGGTTCCTTTCACGAAGATTCAGTGAAATGTTTAGAAGAATCCATTTGAGGATGTCGAAGATAAATCGACGGGTGTCGAAAAGTCTCGATTTACTGCCCATGCCTATAACAAGGGGACTGGGACTCTAATGAGACTTATCGACACGGGTCGATTTATCTTCGACATCCTCAAATGGATTCTTCTAAAATTTTCACTGAAGCTTCGTGAAACTCGTGAAAGGAACCCGGAGTTCATAGCGTATCATTTTGTTCAAAAAATTTCTTTAATTTTAAAACGAAATATTCGTTTGTACGGTCAGTGGTGAACTTAAGGTCTAAAGCGTGCACTAGGGTTGTTAAATTCCCGGGTATTTAATATCTGGGTATTTACACGGGTAAATACCCGGGTGCTTATTCCCAATTTGGGTTTTTATTCGGATTGTAAATTCTACTTTTCCGAAAACGAATACATGTCTTTATGAGCCAATTTGGTAAATAAATTCCGATTTACTTAGCTGTTGCCGAATCATAACGCTCGCACATTTTGAATAGAATGAATTGGATAGAAGCAACCGAGTTTTTCCCAAAATGAAGAAGTAACACAAATAGAAAGAGTTTCGTGAGTGTTCACAATCATGTTTTATGAAAAATATGCAAGCGAATAATTTAATTTAAATCGGTTCTATAGTTGCAAACTGGCCCCGAATTTTTTGTATTGAGATTCATACATCATCTTTGTATTGACATCAAATAAAAACCCGACGGGTGGAAATTAAATATTGAACCCCGAGTATTTACCCGGGTAAATGCCTTCGGGTAAATACCCTCACAACCCTAGCGTGCACCCTTAATGGCCACGGGTAGGATATACAGTATCACTATTATGTGCATACTTTAATAAAATATTTTCCTATTCCTCACTAGCTTCGTCCTATTTGTCTACAAAACAATATCAACTCTGCAACTGTGGTATCTTCTCCTGACGTTCAGCGACCAAACAGTAATCGCTAAACAACAATATCAGTACAGAATGACGACCGACATCGTCGCGAGCAGTCTCGGTTTTGTCTTCACCTTCTGTTTTGGAATCTTAGCACAAATCTTGACAATCTCAACTCTGCCGGATTACTTGCGAACCATCCAAGGAATTGAGTCTTTCGAAGATAAATATCCAATGAGCTATACAAATACTCCGAATCCTGTTTTTCAATTACTAATGCTACTATGGCATGGGGTGCTGACAGGCATACTAACCTACACTCCTGGGTACTTGGCATATCAAATCACTTGTCAAAATGACAGTGACTACGCCCTCTGGATATTCCCTGGAATTTCCATGACCAACAAACCTCTCATCTTCTTCTATTTGATTCTTGCATTTATTCTTCGAGAACTTGGAGTCGTATTCATCTTTTCTCAAATATTGTCAATATCACGACGTTTAGGAGATCATTTTGATTACATCATCCAGTTGGTTGAACAAAAACCCAGAAATGAATTGCTACCACAAAATTCAGAGAGAACTTGGGCCAGAATAACACAACAGTACATGGATTTGAAGAATATGTTTGAAAAATATCAAAATTTTACAGCTCCGTACTTTATAAATTTATTTTCTGCGATGATCGTCTCCGCAGTTTGCATGATATATATTGAGACCAATCCTGAAATCAATAACGAGAGTAGGCCTGTTAAATTAATTTTGACCGTTATTATCATGAGAATTCTTCTTTTGGCAGAATTAGGCGAAAAATTTCAACAAAAATCTAAGGTTCTGTTGAAGACCGTCATGACCGCTTCTTTAGAACAAATTGAGGGCAGCCAAGACGCAGCGGAACTAGAGCAGGTAAGTACATTATTTTGTAGATGGTGCCTGAAGTTCTCAAGCTACACGGCTCTTGAAGCATACCATTGTCGTTCACCATATATGTTACTTCGAAACATTATTGGTCATTTACAGTTCAAGGGTCTGGTGAAGTCGGTGACCACGGAAATCATTTCCGTACGAGCTGGTGGATTCTTTACAGTGAGCAGGAAGAATGTCACTGCCGTAAGTCAATGATCATAATAGCCTTAACCACTCCACAATATTCGGGGCGGGATACTTCGACGAAATAAAATGTGTAGCGCATTTTATATGAGGATTAAGTCAATATTAGTCCACGATTGACGTGAGAACCAAAATGTTCTGAACCAGTTTAACATCCGTGCGTGCTAACTATCGATATTTTCTATACATTATAATGATTCCAAACATTTGTTGTCCCAGATAATCAGTGTCGTCTTAACCTATGTGATAGTCCTGCTTCAGTTCCGTCTACAAGACAGAATGGGATCAAACAGTTGGACCAATTATTACGGGGGACATTCGAGTAACATTGAATAAGATTCTAGTGTGTGATAACAGGTACATCAGTAAGGCTCGGATCAGCTCACATAATTCCGTATTTGATCTCGATCTGACAATTTTTATCAGATAAACAAAAATTATTCAGATATCTTGTATCGGTTAACTGTCTGGTATCTGTGAACTATTATCTGACCAACTGACATTTATCGATATAATCTGCAATTCGGATCTGATTACATAATGATTCAAACTATATACTATATCATCTGTTTCGAAATGATCAGATCAGATTAACTGAAAAATATGTGATTTGATCCGAGCCTTGTTAGAACCCAAAGTTGCTAGAATGTAATTAACGATCCAATTGGAATATGGATGTCAGATTCATATTGAAGATTGTACTAGTTTTCTAATTAATAGAATTTTCCTGGGATAGTGAAATTATTGTTATTTCAAACTGATGTCGAAGTTGTGATCGTAAACACATCTGGAAATTGTTGGAGTTGAAATAGTTATTAAGTGGCTTGGAATCCAGTGTTCTTAACAAATTCTGTATTTTATTTTGAAGAAATGTAAGCAGTGTAGCAATAAATATTATGCATTATTCGGGTATTAATGTTGAAATGATTAAGAATCGAGAATTATTCAGATCAAAGGTTTTGTAGCAGTTATACGACAACGCAACGTCGTAGATCAACATTTTAGGCAATTCCTCAATACCTGTACATCGATTTTTGGTGACAATGATTTTTGTTAAATGCGTGTAAGTCGTGCGCATGCTTCTGAATCATTCGATCCTCACACGACATTGATTTCCTTCAGTATAAGCCTCGGCATTAATTTTTCTAAAATATTATTTGCTAATGTTTGTCCGTTTCTACTTTACTTACGGTGAATTCTTTTGACTCCTTATTACTCAAATCAAAATCTCATAAGAAGATTGTTGAATAGAATTATGTAGGGTGAATTCCCTCCATGCGTGACCGCGAATCAGATATATCGTTTCCAATATTAACTGCCCTGAATTGTCTGACCACCTCGGAACACCATAACTGCGCCTTAACGAATGGCTAGTGAACAAATATCCAAGTTTGTGCGGTCCGCTAAAAAGTATTTAACAGAAATTTACATGCAGTACAGTGCAATGTAGTGGGTATTGATTATAGCCACACACTCGACGGAACAATGTCTGTGAAAATACTATTAACATATAGCGCTTAGTGCCAGATCTAAATCGAAGTTGTGAATCGGTCAATCGTTTGACTTGACATTTGACATCATTTTCTACTGAATAAAGATTTTTTTTAAAAACAGAACAAAACGAAACATAAATTTTAATTTCAAAAGAAAACTGGTGTATTTTTTTTGGTAATTTTACTCAAAAATTGCTTAGAAACGTTTTGTAAAATAGAGTGTTGATGTGAAAAAATTTTCCACAATGAAAACCATTTCTACTTTCTACATGCACCGCGTTCCTATTGCGTTCAATGGAGTCCATGGTGGTGGTACGCCAGCATGCTTTGGCTGAACCAAAGGAGAGGGTACACACTTTATTGGAAAAATGTACGCCATTTGAATTCACTGGATTTTTATAGGTTGTAGTCCTTGGCATCCTGAACAACTATTGTGAAATTCTTACCCGCAAAAGTCTAACCTCAAATTTTGGTTGTTCTTTATCCGCATCAAAAATACAATATGAACAAGTTTGGAATAAAAAAATATATAAAATCTAAATTACTATACCATGAAAATGAACAGGAATGATAGATTCATGCTACAATGTTGTATACCTCGAACATCGTGAAATTTTTTTTACTAAAATTTGTATTTTACATCAATGTTATAGGATGGGGCCAAGGAATCTCCAACTATGTTAATATTCATCGCTTCTGTATGTTTAACACTGGACGTTTTATCGGAGGAGGTCCTTTGAAATTAAAAGTTTAGAACCTTATCATAATAGTATTTCCTTTCAAGCACCACACAACCACACTCAAGAATCAATGGTTTTTTTGTTACGTCTATACTTAAACGTTAACATAGGACAACGCTAAAAAAACAATTAAAGTACATAAATAATAAGATAATACTTAATTACAATCGGCAGTCAGTATTGTACTCCTGTCAGC
>JAQGCA010001785.1:0-15959 GCA_034698945.1 Protaphorura quadriocellata
GGGAATAATTAGCACAGATCTTCATTTTTGGACCTCGTTGCCATGGTTACATAAAATTATTGTTTTACTGAGGTTAGAAGAGGTTAAAAATTTCAAGAAAAATAATTTTTGGAGAAGATCGCATACTTGAAGAGTCCGAATCCATATGTTCATATAATACTAGATAACGACCCTGGGAATCACCCAAGCACAAAAGTGGGAATAATTAGCCCAGCTTACCCTAGCAGAAATGATAGAGGACTATGGGTTAACTCCGGAAGAGCTTCAACATTGGGCCATAGTCGAGATACACAATGAAACCGACATTTCCTTCCTCAGAAGTTCGATTATGACAACGAATTATGCTACTTTTGTTCAAGGGATATACGAAGAAACTTCAAACTGTTCCAAGAGGGCATTTGCCGACAAAACTGAGATTGTCGATACATTCATCGAGTATACAAAATTGAAGAATAGCGAGATCATATTCCATAAATGGAAGAACTCCATCTACAACGAACCAGTTTTTTACACTTTTCACTCTTGGAATAGGAAATATTTTTATTCAAGAATGCAATTCCTAATGCAATCAGGAATTTACAATATATGGGACAAATACTGAAAGGTGGGCTATCTTAGTGTGTGGGATGAGGCGTTGAAAAAGCTGAAGAATAATACTGAGGATGTGGGTCGTGGAGTTGAACCAATCTCATTGAAATCAACAGTGGTCACAGTTTTTTATATTTGCCTAATCGGCCTCACATTTGCGACACTTTGTTTTGCTGTTGAAAGTTTTCCATACATGAAATCCGTAATGTGTAATTTCGTATTTGTGTTGTATCTTATTCGTTGTGCAACTCGAAGTAGGGTTAATCGTGTAATTCCCTCCTTTCCATTTATAAGGTAATTGAGAAATGATCAATACCTTCTCACGTGACAAGCCAAAATGGATGTAAAACTAGCGACAGCCTCTTTAACAGATCCACATTACGTCGATATCGAACTTTTATGCCAGAAGAGAAACCTTTTGACCGAGTACACTGTATATATCAACATAGTAATATCTCAATTACGTTTACCCTCTCGTCGCCTTTTATCAGAACCCTTGTTAACTTTGATGAAAATTGTAAGTTTTGCGGTTGTCAGGAATCTTTTAGCCATATCTTAGAGGAATGTCCAGCTTATTGTGCTGTCTGTTTGTGGTGATAATTCTGGAATGATCTGTCCTGCGAAATTTTGTAGATCATAAAATATCCGCGATATCTGATATTAATATGAACCGGATGTTAATTAAGTCTGAGGATCAAGTTAAATCAGAGTAGCGACGTATCCGTCGACACACAACGCAATGGACAGAGACAGACAGACAGGCAGAGACAATATCATAATGTGGACCTTCGCTTCGTTACGATCCACATTATAAGTAGTTAAGTCTCTCAAGTGTGCATAAAAGTGTACTGGGATGTATGTTGAGTTTTCAGTGTTGCCCAACCGATGAGCGATAGAAGCGAAGGCAATAATGTCCTTTCCGCTGAATATGTTTATGTACAAAATAATTTTAGAAGTTAGGTATAATAGGTTAGGCGAGACGAATACACATTTGTCTGTCAATTTCCTTGTCCAGTTTGATAATCTTCCGCTGTGTTGAACATTCGGCAAGGTTTTAGATATTTGTCGGGCCAGGCGTTAGTGGATGCTATTTGCGGATGCACAACCGTCCCCTATATCCGTATATCCGTTCAACGAGTATATTCGACTATCCGTCCGTCCTATCCAAAATTATCACGCCCAACTCCCGCGCTCTGGACCAATCAGTGATTATTTGTTGTTATTTATGGCAATTTCTGTTAATCTTGTCATTACGTACAGTGCGTATGCGGGGAAGTTCGAGTCGTACGTCTCAGTCACTCCCCTTCTTCGTTCTACCCCTAAGTAAACCACCTTTGTGATTGGAAGGATGAAGGAGCAGAAGCATTGGATACCGTCCTTTTTCTTGTAACTCGTAAGCATATTAGTAGCTTCGTTCCAGGAAGGTCTAAAACCATATGGAAAGGAAAGGATAAGAAAGGAAAGAAACGGACGCGCGTGGCTGCGTAGCAAATCTCATTCATCCCCTCATTCCTTCTCATTCTCCCGTGGTAATCCCGTCCGGACAAGAAATCAGCCATTGTTTTTTAAGATCGCTCCAAAAGAGTATGACATTTCATAACCAATAATCAGGGTGACACAATAATTCAATTCAATACTCTTTCCGTTAAAATCATAAATTTTACACGGAAGTGTCGGCAGAATGATACATGGAAAGTATTTTATTTCATTAATGCTATACAAAAAAATTGAATCAGTTCGTTGGTTGTGGAAAACGATTCTTGGCAGAATCCTACAACAGAATTCAAATTACTCCCCATGTAGGAAAGAGAATTTTAGCTTACATTAGAGATTAGAGGTAATAAAATGGACGTCGTGTCTGTCACCAGTGTGACCATATCGTAAAGCACTTATTGGGTGCCTTTTAGGTGGATTCAAGTCTGGCGAATCGTCTTCCATAGACAGTTTACACTGAATTGAACTGATGTGCGAAGTCAATCCTGAATTTGTTGCACATGTTTGTGAACGTTCTTCTTATGCCGAGACAAGTGAGCAGATTTTGTGAAACCCACCTCACACTCATAACACTTGAACGATTCTTCTCCGGTGTGATATCTCATATGAACAATCAGCTCACCTTTTCTACCAAAACTCTTACTACATGTCTTACAGTTGAACGGTTGCTCTCTAGTATGACTTCTCATGTGTCTCGTCAAGTGATGTTGTCTTGCAAAACTTTTAGCACATTGTTTACATTTGAACGGCTTCGCATCTGTATGGCAGATCATGTGGACTTCCAAACCGCTCTTTCGCGAAAAACACTTTCCACACACCGTACAGTTGAATGGTTTCTCTCCAGTGTGACTTCTCCTGTGACGTTGCAAATTACAACTTTGTGAGAAACTCTCCTCACATTCATCACACTTGAAGGGCTTCGCTCCAGTATGTGTTCTCAAGTGTGAAGTCAAGTGAACATTTGTTGTGAAATTCTTAGCACATTGCTCACATTTGAACGGCTTCACACCTGTGTGCCAAAACATGTGAACTTCCAAACCGCTCTTTCGCGAAAAACCCTTTCCACACACTGTACAGTTGAACGGTTTCTCCCCAGTGTGACTCCTCATGAGAGTGTGAGGAATCAAATGACTTCTTTTCAAATTACTAGGAAACTGTTTATCTCCAACCTGAGCCTGAATATCGGCGAGTAGCGTCGATGTACCTTCATTTGGAATTTCCAGTTCAGTTTCAATGGAGCTTGTCTCTTTCGCTACGTTTCGGCAATTGCCATTTTGGGCAAAGTGTGGTGATGTACTGTAATCAGGGTCACTGTCACTGTCACTATCGCATTCTCCGTCAAAATCTGGGTCGGACTCAATTTCCCCAGAACAACACAAATTTTCAATGACCTTGTCCTCTTCACATTTTATTTCAATGGACGAAGACGGACCAATTTCCGGGGGGTCAATGTGTAAGGGGTCAGAGGTTGGTTGAGCTGTTGCATGAGTACATCTGATGTGTTCCATTAATTCCCGAATGTACTTTTGACAAGTCTCACAGTCTCGTTCACACTGGAGAAGATCGAGATAGAGTCGACTCAGTTCAATTTGTTCCGAGCCTTGGTTGGCCGCAAGCTGTCCAGGCTTTGGATTCATTTTCGACAATTCATCATCAGGGTCAAGGTCAAGGTCATTCTCACCGTTTAATGCCCAGTAGTGTTCCTGAAATAACAAAATCTATCGAATTACATCCACCTTAAGCATACTCCTAAACCCAACAGTCTTGGAGATGTCTTGGAGAAGTCTTTTATCTAGGGCTTGGCCATAAGGCTAATGTCAATCAAATTGTAGAACCCTCAACTAGGAGGTAAGCTCTACGGCTCCAAAGCGGGGCCTAACATTAAAGAGATGGGCGTAAACAACCCAACAATGATGGGGGATCCGGAGTATGCTGCAAAGTACTCGACAAGCTGCCCTCCAACCTTCAGAAGAGATTGATATGAAAACTTCTTTACAGAATGCTGCACCTTACTACCGGGCCTAGTCTTTCAAACATTTATACCAAAATAATAACGACGACAGTAACGCCATAGTGTGATAGTGTGACATGAGTGGTCTGCGAGGGAAGGACTTAGGGTGTTCGTCTCCGATTTTGTCCAAACTTTTCAATCTGGAAGGCCTTTGCCCCAAACTATCAAAAATATCATTAGCTCGAGTAACTTTTTAAACTCGATTCTTAAAAAATGTTTAAATTTTCTTAGAAAAAGTGCAAAGGGGGAGTCTTTGTTCTCAAGATTTTGGCATTTGATATTAGAGCTTTCCCTCAAAATTTATCTCAAGTCCCAAAATTTTTTAATAATCAAAAAACTAAATTGTTTTCTTCAGAAAACTTTTGAAATGTGAGGAACAATAAATTTGAATGGAAAATCTCATAACTTTGCATATTTGAATGTACTTTCGCCAAGATAATAATATCAATTTAATATTATAAAACGTAGTATTGTTAGGTCATGAGATTTTTCTTCTTTTAATTTATTATTCCACACGTTTCCACGGTTTTCTAAAAAAATTAAAAATCTATTTTTAACAAATTTTGCGTCTTGAGATAAATTTTTAGGGATAGTTCCATGGGATCTTCCATGATAAAATCTTGAAAATGCAGACTTTCTCTGTTTTTTGCACTTTTTATAAAAAAAAATTCAAACCTTTTTTAAAAATCGAATTTTGGGTGTCGCTCGAGCTAATCACATTTCTGATGGTTTGTGGTAAAGGTTTTTCAGAAGAAAAAGTTTGGACAAAATCGGAGACGAACACCCTAAGTAATTCCCTCATGAGTAATATATGATCCTGACGTTGATGCCGAATATTGCTGATTGCGTTCTATTAGTGAAAACTGATGGTTGCAGTGATGTGGCAGCTCAGATGAACGTGAGACGCACGGACATACCGTATTTGGATACAGTACCTTAGGCGCGTAGGACTTTAATGGAGACCACAAGGGGTAACCAACCGGTATGGAGAAATTCTAAGTTTAAAAAATATGTCCAGGATTTACCTGGCATAACTTCTTACGTACCTGAGTTTGTTCGAAGGTTGTCGATTACGTTTTAGAATCAACAACACTATCAGGGGTAACTATTTACAGGGTAATGTACAGGGCGTTTCTTATCTCTTGGACTACTTTGAAATTGGCAAGTCGCAAACTGAATTAAATATTTGTTAACGTCTGTGCAAAAAAATGTTGAAAAAATCCGAAAAAAATTAAGTTCAAAATTTTTCAAAAATAAATAAAATTAAAAAAAAAAATATATTCAAAATTGAAAAGGAAATCTAAATCGCTTTTATACCATAGGTGTGGAAAAGTTTTTTCTAAATTTTTGTTTGAAATTTTAATATTTTTAGATTTTGAATTTTACTTTTTTTTAGGAATTTTGAACTTAATTTTTTTTCGTTTTTTTTAAATATTTTTTTGCACTGACGTCAACAAATATTTAATTGAGTTTGCGACGCCCCAATTTCAAAGTAGTCTAATAGATAAGAAACGCCATGTACAAGACTTTACTTTGCTAATCATGTCAAGAAGGCTAGGATGACAAAAGCCTTGCCTGGAATTTCTGAAGGAAATATCCAAGACTGCCACTCCGACTAGACAGGAGTCCGGAATTCCAATTTCATAGAAAAAAAAGAAACCCCAGACAGATATTCTGTGACGAGTGAGTATATTGTATTGATTCTAATACTGGGCGCATTTTAATATAGCCCGAGGTATTTTCTAGCTTTCTCCAACTATATCCTCTTGGAGAGAATGGTAAAAGCATTGGAACGCTGGCTACCATTGAATGAATAGAAGTCATAACTTCTGCTTCTAATACAATCAAAACAAGGCTGCCTACCCCATAGGGCGCATAGGGCTAAAAAATTATTAACCTCATATTTGATGTCGATTTCGTCATCAATAGATGGAATTTCAAGATGTAGGGTGTCTTGGTTGAATTCGTCTATTTCCAATTTTTCTGAGTTTGAGTCCAGTTTTAGTTGTTCTGGTTCGTCCAGTGGACCACCGAAGGCGATTTCATGTTTATCATCTGAATTGACGATTTCGTCCTTGACATCTGACACAAGTTTGTAAAATTCGGAACTGACTGTGTTTGACGATATTTTGTGTGAACCACTCATTCTGTCCGTACGAAGTCCGGGACCACGTCTGAAATAAATAAGTAAAATACCTTCGTGACTTTTTCACAGGACAAGGAATTAAGGAAATTGTTATAATTTTGTATTGACAGGCTCATATTTCGCAATATTATTGTTCATTGTTATTGTCACTGATCGAGTATAACCACAACTATTTTAATTACTCACATCTAAACCTGACTAATTAATAATTGCGAATAAAATATGGAGGAATCATTAACATTAATATTGTGTTCTATAAAGTGTGAACTAAAATCCAATGAAAATATCATGTTATTCTATAAAATCTTTTATTTTAGAATCGAGTAGTTTTACAAAAAGATTACCAATAGAACTATCGGTAGTTGACCGATTGTCAAATTCCATTTAACAAACACCAAATGATTCAATGGCATGTGCAAAAAAAAACTGAGAAATAATTTCATTTGTTCGTCATAACGTTGTATTCCATACATAGAAAATATGGTGAAACGGTGAAAAGGGGGATTTAAAACTTCAACTTTGACTGCATGGATGAAATAAATTCAACCGCGCGACGACTTTTGACTTTTTGGATGAACAAATTCATAAAATAAACGATATAGAATTTGACATATTTCCTTTAATGGACGGAACTGCTATGTCATTAATTTCTAAACTTAATTTTTTTTGTAAACATGAGTATGTATAAAATTTTCCCAAATATCCGTTCAGTATTGACATGACAGCGATAATGAAAAAGAAATCAGAGATACTATGTTTATTCTTCTCTAATTATTCGCTCCATAAAAAGCTATGATTCCCTCCTAATTGCTAGTTAATTATTCTAAGTTACGTTTGATTGTCGGATGATCTAGACCCCATGCCGCATGCGATTGAAATAAATAAATATTGAAAGAATCAATATTTATTTAAAATTATCATCACTGACGTCAAGAGTCATCTTACCTTTCCAAGAATGTAATGCACAATACAATGTAATGTCCAACTTTACGACCTTTTCCTCCAACCCTTAATATTATTATGAAAAAAATGCGTCTGTAATATATTCGGATAGATTACGAAAATACGAAAATCAAAAAGTGTGTCAACAAAAATTAATAATTTTTAATTCTGTAAGAATGAGATAGCGGATTGTTGAAATTCCCCGCGTATTCACTCCAGCCCGTCACATTAACTGCACTCGTTGGACTCTGTGGCGACTAGGATTCACAATTCCGGTATCGTGGAATCAATTCCCATTTATTAAAAAACATCATCAGTTAATCCGGGAATCGTTCTTAATTCTTGCTACATTCTTGACTTGATATTTATGA
Source organism: Protaphorura quadriocellata (assembly GCA_034698945.1). Lineage (NCBI taxonomy): Eukaryota > Metazoa > Arthropoda > Collembola > Poduromorpha > Onychiuridae > Protaphorura > Protaphorura quadriocellata. The sequence goes on from JAQGCA010001785.1 coordinate 7,553, forward strand.
AAGTAGTGAGTAACTCTATTCAACATATATTTAAAGACGGTGGATTGTTTACTTCAAACTCCATTGCCACCATTAAATCGACTTTCTCCAAAGAATGTTTTCAAGTCGAATTTAATAGGTAAGGCATAGGGGTGTAAAGAGTAAATACCCGGGTGCTTTGAATTTATACTCAGTCGGTATTTATCAGTACACTAAAAAAAAGTAAAATTTCACACATTGTAGACCAAACATTTTTGAATCAGTGCCAAGTGGTCTCGTGATTCTACAGCTTAGCTTTTGCAATTTATGATAATTACAAATTTGTGAAAAATTGTAAGCATTTAATAATTTCTGTATCATACGGTTCCAATATGAGTAAACACCCGGGTATTACCCAAAAAATAAATACCCGGGAACTTTACAACCCTAGTAAGGCATTCCCAGGCAACTACACCTCGCCTTGGTGTAGCATTAGCCATTGTATAGGAGAGTTTCCCGGCTCTATAGCATGTAAGCCATGTGACGCATAGCACTGTATAGCCATGTGGACTGTACTTTACATTACAGAGATCCGGAGAAACTGACTTAATAATTTAATACGCTTGCAGCTTTGTTTTGATTTTCACGGGGGTCAGATATAATTTAAAGGGAATTATTTGCTATTTTTAAAAAATATAACCGAACCTGAAAAAATTAAAGGAACGAAGTTAGTTATAGGTTGAAGTTGGCTGTAATGTTAAAGGGCATGGAGGATTTCAGATGTACAGTCCGGGCCGCACTGCCATCTCCGGGATATTTGCCTCAACTATAACTCTCCTATAACCCACAGTGCTTTTTTTTACGTCTGACAATGGAACCACTTGAGGTGGTTCCATGAGTTTGCATCCAAATTCCTCGGGAATGATTTTCTTACAATCCTAACACTCATAATAGATAAGAGCTGGGCGATCTTAAAGATCCGTTTCTTCGCGCGCGCGCCAGTCACCTGTGGAGGTCACCAGCCGTGCCCATAATGTACGTGTTGGATAAAATGAGAAACCCTCTCGGGTTCGACGCCTCTGCAGCACATACCCAAAATACCAAGTTAATTTTCATTAGGGGTATCATTCACAATCTGATCCCTAACCAAGGAAACAAAATGTGTAGGGGTAAATTGTGTGACCATTTGCCGTTTCCTGATGGTGAATGGCAATTAATACGTTTTTTTCTGTACAAGGTACATGACAGTAAGCACAAATTCACATCAGATGCTGATGACATTGACAGAGACGCAATATTGTCCAAAATTAACTCAAAGCCTGGTGAGCGGCAGTCAATCAACTCGGAACTCAACCAATTGTATCGTGTGGACTCGACTCTGCGATTTATGAGAAGTGCATTCAATAATAAAGCGAACACCTCAGACCTCAGGGCTACTTATCCTGCAGATTAACCTAACCTGTGGCCCTCTACACATTGACCCGCTGCACTGTCAAGCGGGTCAATGTGTAGGGGGTCACACGTAGGTTCGAAAACGACATGAGCCATTGAAATAAAATCTGAATGTGACGGGGACATTGGAAGAGTGAATAAAATGAAAAAATGAAATAGCACAATAAAATGTCCTGGTCGGAATCGCTTATTTGAATTTTATTCATAACAGAAAGTGAACTGAAAGGGAAGTGAAAATTAGAGTGCTAGGAAAATTTTCCACTAATTGGTATTTAGTATTTTTTTCGTAACTGACTCGCGCAATTGAAATATTCGTAGAACTACTATGACTAGTGTCTATTAAAATTTGAAATGTAAAAAAATGTACAGAGCTGTGTCGTTCATCAAAATATATTTTTTTAAATTGTATATTTCGATTTTACGAATTTCCGTAACTACAAAGTCGTCCAATTTATTTTTTGTGAATTCCTTATAAGCCGTTCCCTAAAAAAAAGTTGGGACTAACAGACGAGTATCGTCTCTGTAAGTCATAATGAGTAAAACTAAAAATTTTGTAAATAAAAAATCTAATTGCATTGTGGACTAGACTATGACACAAATTAACTTAAGTTGATGAATCTTGTGGAGTCTAAATCTAGGGAGCCAAGTACCGAACAGTACGCATTCAACAATTCCGGTAATTCTGACAACAGGGAATAATAAATTAATTCAGGAAATGCCACATTTTCGTAGCCAATTTTCCTGACTTATATTTGAAGTCACGGAGTAATTCCGTTTAGAATAAAATATCTTGGAGAACGTGCAGATGATTTCCAACTATGTTGTCTTTCTTCCTTGTGTGTCCATTCACGATTTTCATCAGAATTCGCGGTTTGGCCTTTGACCTTTGACATTAGTCTGTTTTCCTCAGAAATGACTGTGTTTTTGTTTGCAAAATGTGTATGAAACTTTTTGCGACCTTTCGGTTAAAGTTATGTATGAAGCCAGCAAAGGATTATGAACCACCCTGTATCATTACATATCAGCGTACCCCCATCTCTCATTTTCTCTCTCATGTGGTCATGTGCCGTATGAATCAAGGAAGTGAGTCAAGATTTTGAATGTCCGGATTCTCACTCTGAATTTGTGAATATTTCTTGACCTCTTTCTACTCAATTTTTGATTTGGTCAGTCAGTGGCGAGTCTAGGATTTTTTGCCGCGTAGGCACAAATAGATTTTATACGCGAAGTGCTTTTTACAAAATATTATTCAAATTCAAATTCTGTATACTATTCAAAAAAAATTTAAATAATACAGTTTCTTTAAGAAATTAGGTTAAAAAGTGGCTAACGCCCGCATTTTTGGCATGTTGGTTGTAAATTAAACTACAAAATTGAAAGTCGGCCCGAAGGGCCGAAATCTTTTGAGTTTCTTCCAGAAAATAAGGCAAAAAGTGAACAATTCGGCAGAATTTTTGGTGTTTAAATTCTATATTAAACTACAAAATTGATAATCGGCCCGAAGGGCCGAAATTTTTTGGAGATGTCCTTTTATCTAGCGTATAGGCACAAAATTACACGTAGGCACGGGCCTACTTGTGCCTGTTCCTAGACTCGCCACTGATTGACTTGACAATTTTAAATATTCACTTACAAAATATTTGTAAATTTTTGTATACATGGTATTACTGGTGCAGTCAAAGGGGATTCTGTGATCATCGTCAATGTACGTACACGTACGCGTCCCAATTAACAGAATTTCTAATTTCAATTGTAATGAAAATGTGATGAATAAGAAATGAACAAATTAAATATAAATTTCTACGAATAATGATTATTTCCCGGAGGGTGGTGTGTCCGTTCGTAACCCGGATGAATTCATTAGTGCATTCAAGTTCAACGCTTACGTTCGTATTCATTAACATTAACAGTTTATTGATAATGTCAATAAACTGTAATAATATCAAGCATTGCATAATATGCAATTCTAATGAAATATAGAGGTATAGATAGAAATATAGAGTCGTAGAATGTGTACAATTTTGTAAATCATAATTTGTAAATACATCTTTGTTAGAATTAAGTTCTTTCAATGTAATTTAATTATAATTGGTTTAATTCACTAGGATCTGGCTCCTCAGTCCCTCCGTTGAACAAAATTTTGACAATCCGGATCTGAATTTGTTCTTGAACAAAAGTGTCAGCGATTGAATTTTACACGATGGAGTTTACGCTGGTTGAAACCGAAGTGAGGGTCAAGGACGAACCAGCTGACACTAGTGACACTAATACTCAAGGTCACGGTCTAATTGACCTCATTTCTGACTGGAAATTGCACCCAAACGTAGAATGCAGGGTCACACTGGAAAAGTTACAAAATATCCCGTCCGAAATTCAGCCTTCAGTGGAATCGTACGCACTTTTTATTTTGTATTATTATCGTAAGTAGTATTGACAACACAAGTGCTTGATTTTATGGATGGGTCGGCTTTGCGGTTTCCCTATTTTGCAGTTTTAATATGTTAGTCAATTAGTCATATATATATGTCAATTGTAAATGTGAAAATTAAATTATTTAAATTAAACGACTCATATGAGAGTAAATAGAATTCATATTTTAAAATGGCACTTATGCTTGACTCGGATTTAAATTCTGACTTGGTTCAATTACATTGGTAATTGTAATTTCAATTACAAAATACAATTACAATTACGTAATTGTAATTGTTACCTGGAAGATGTCTGTAATTGTAATTGTAATTTGTAATTGAAATTACTATTGTCTCAATTCCATTATTCCATTTGTTGACTAGTAAACATTGAATGAAGTTTTGGATAGTGAAAGAGAAAATGCGTTTTTAGTGCTGAAAAAGAAAAGAAAAGATGTATTTGAAATTGCAATTTGAATTGTAATTGTAATTGTAATTGGGAATCCAATTACAATTACGTAATTGTAGTTGTAATTAATTACATCAATAATTTTGCATGTAATCTGTAATTGTAATTGAAATACTTTCTAAAGTAAGCTGTAATTTGTAATTTGTAATTAATTAGAATTTCAATGTAATTGACCCAAGTCTGGGAAGTCGATAGAGTGGTGGATTGCAAAGATTGAAATTATTTTTAAATATAGGTTATCCGGAGTTGGCAGAGTGCGGCCTGGCGAGTACACCTGAAATCCTGCATAGAGTTTAACATTACCTAAAACTTTAACCTTTAACTAACTTCGTTGCTTTAATTTTTTCATGTTCGGTTAACCGGCGGCAGCCGACAAACTCTCCTATACGTGAGACTTCATCCGTATCATCAGTACAAATTGATACCTTCTTGTTTGTTTGTTTTGTTTGTTTTTTATTAGAGTGTGTTAGACCTGCGTTCACACATACCAGGTATGCTTATTGATCGTCTTACAAATCCTTGTAATTGAATCGCAGTCAAGGGAGATGGAGGACCCTCAGCGGTTTACAGATGGACGACGAACATGACGAAACGAACACGAGAAACGAACACGTTGAAGGATTCATTCAAGACCCCCTTCGGACTCAAATTCCAACCCTTGATGACGAAATCGACATCAAATATGAGGTCACTCGTCTTAGCACATTGGCAAATCTTGATACTTACGACCAGGTCCCTAATATACAGTCATATATTAGGCTGGTACATGACGTTGGTGGTTTCTTAGAAACGGCGATATACAGCGCGAGACTGCCAAAAAGTGAAATATGCATTCTGTAGAGAATCTTATGTGGAAATTACGGAGATATTCCGCTTGAGAATCCGAGGGGCGTATAAGCGCTAACGAGCACATAAGTAAAAGTCGGCACGACAAAATTGGTATTTGAACGGTATATCGACTTACGTACGTCCAAAATATTTTTTCATACAATCCTCTCTTGCTATCCTTTTTCTACATTTTTATGCAATTTAATTTGTTTTACCGGATTGGAAAGTCGATTTGTTACTGTTTTTTTTGCTTTTTGCTGGTAAATATTATTTTTTGGTAGAAATATAGCCAAGAAAATAGCATCTGCGGATTTTTCTAACAAAAATATTTTCGGGCTAACCTCTGTAAAAAAAATGACTCCCGGGGGTCTTTTCATACCGTATTTACATGAGCCCATGAGCGCTAGCGCTAACGCCCTAACCACTTTTAATTTTTTAGCGGAAAGATTCTCTACAAAACACATATCCCACTTTTTGTCTACTCCCCTTGATCAAGCTGTCGAGGGGTCAAAGGTTATGCGTCAACCCTTTACATTTTCAAGGGAATTTTGTAGGCATTTGAATCACGTTATGCGCGTTAGAATTTTTGACAATGGTTAATTTTGTCTCGTATCAAAAGTTCTAGGCGCCGGCAACCGGCGCCTGTAGTGTGGTACTCACAAGGGAATCTTTCCAAGTGTTCGTTGAATTTCGATCTGGAAATTTTTCTGCAAGTTCTTTAACCTATACTAACACAGAGTGTGAAATAGCTCGTGCCAGTTTTGCCGCAAAATGCTCTAAGTGACCTCCAGAGGTCAAAACGTTATGAACATAGATGGGGATTGGAAACCATATCCCCAAACGGCTTCATTTGTGTGTGTGTGTGAAAAGTGAGGCCTTTTGCGGATATAGTTTCTCAGTCCCCATTTATCTGCACAAGGTGTTGACCTCTGGAGGTCACCTGAAGCATTTTGCGGCTAAACTGGCACAAGATATTTCACACACGGTGTTAGCATAAGTGAATGAACTCGCAGAAAGAGCTTCAGGTCGAATTTCGACGAATACTTGGAAAGGTTCCCTTGTCATCCAAACCTCACCCTACGATTGCGCTCATGAGGCGGGATTCAAGGTTGTACGGAACGGTTTTCGATGCAAATGTCAATTAATATTCTTTTCCTACTTTAGGAAAGTGGGATTGAGAACAACTCATCATCAAATCCAGATGGTGACCATGACCAGGACATTGACCCTAACCTTCTTTCAATATTTTCCAACATGAAACCACCTTCTGAACCCAATGCATTGTATTCTCTTCTTCTCATGTGTGAACAGGACTGTGCAACATGTCAGATGTACATTCGGCAATTAAGTGAACATATCAGGGCCACCCATGTGGCATGTCAACTGCCCCCTGAACCCCTTTTCATTGACCCACTTGAAGTGAATCAGTCAACAGCCATTGATGACAGTTGTGACGTTGACGAGGACGTCGAAAGAAGTGAGTCTTCCGATGAGTCCGAATCTGACCCAGATTATAATTCAGAAAGCGGGAGTGAAAGTGACCCTGATTATGTGAACTCGTCAGTCTTGAGCAGTAAAGAGAGTGGTAACGTAAGGTCTAGAAAACAAACAATGACTGGCCACACGTACAGCCAGACTGGAAAAAATAAATCCAAAATGCGGTTCAATTGCAGGAATTGTGGTAAAGCCTACTCGTCGAAGAGCCATTTGAGGACCCACACCGGAAGGAGACTGTTCAAGTGTCCAAAGTGTGAGAAAAGTTTCTCACAGAAGGTTATTTTGGATTATCACATGAGAAGTCACACTGAAGAAAAGCGGTTCAATTGTGATTTGTGTCTTAAGCTATTAGGGAGCCTTTCCTCTACCATGTCTACTCTTACTGCCGCCTTACCGGCTTCACCTACTAGTACTAGTGCTAACAGCGTTACCCCTTCGACTTGTTCTCGTCGAACCTTTCCTTGTTCACATTGCTCCAAAACTTTTAATAAACGATCTAATGCTGTTCGGCATGAGAAGTGTCACGATAAATTGAGCGAAAAACTGAAGTGTACCTTATGTCCTAAGCTTTTTGCCCAACAAGCATACTTGGATGCTCACATGTCTCGTAAACATGGCATGTCTAAAAAAGCTCACTGTTAGAATGAATAATCGAATTGTAGTCTCTTTAGAAGCAGGGTTTGAAAATATTATATTCTAGCTTTAACCAATCTAGATACTGATTTAGTGAATAATAGTCAAAATGTATTATTTTATCTGTTATCGATGATCTTACTGACTTGATTAAACCAACTTCCAGTCGTTGCCGGTACTAGTTGTTTGATTGTTTCACTGTCTGATGCCTGCCAAAACTATCCAGTTTTGACAGAAATCCCGAGTTCAAAATTTGAATATTTATAAAAATATTCCAAATCCATGTTTTCTCCGAAATCTTAAGTTTTGAAGAACTTACTTTTTGAAATTCAACAAATGGTAGGTTTCACTCAATAGTTTGTTGTCGTGGACTATCAAAATTTTGAAGACTGAATTCATCTCGTAATTGAATACTTTAAGAAGTTGTTTGATTGTTTCACTGTGAAGCTGGTTGTTGTATATCTTAAAACTTTCACTGAAACGACTATTTTCGAGGGATCTTGAATTTAGAAGTAAAGGTCACGAAATTAGCAGGGTCTCCTTAGATTTAAATCATTGGTTTAAATTAGGTTTAAATCAATTGTTTTTTTTTAAAGCCATTGGTTTAAATCAAAAATTGGTTTTCTTAAGAAAGGACGCAATGACACCTTACAATTACAAACATAGAAATGTGATCTTCAATTCTGAGAACTAAGAACTCACTTAATTCTTCGAGCGGTTTGGAGAAAGTTGACCTAACCCATCGAGTGCAGTCAATGTGATACACTGAATTGAATAGGCGGGGAAGTTTAACAACCTGCATATCCAGTCTGTGGAACTTTGAAGAATTCTTAATTCTTGTTCACACAATTCTATCTATATTTTGGCATTTACGAATTTTCTTATCCTTTCTTAAATACCAATAAATTGTTTTCGTTATCTTGCTGTAGAATTTGTTCGGAGAAAGAAATCGGATACCTGGAAGTTAGTTCTTGGGACTGAAGGTCAAGATGACGGATCTATTAATAAGAAGCAAACAAGTTATCATATTTTTAGTCACTTTTTAACAGTGCAGTTATCATAACAATAAAGCTGATAAACTCTGTATCTTCGACACCCTCCTCAAGTTAGCCCCCAAGTCGCTCCCAAGTTAGCCCCCAAGTCGCTCCCAAGTTAGCCCCCA
>JAQGCA010001786.1:0-15949 GCA_034698945.1 Protaphorura quadriocellata
GGTAGACTCTAGATTGTTGTTGACCATAACGTTGTGTACTTTCCATCAAGTACTCATTCACGAAGCCGAGAAATTTCTGAATTCTTAAAACATTTTACGTGAATGTAAGAAAATGAACAACATTATAAGTATTCTATTGTTATCGTAAAATTTAATTCAACTATTCCGAAAACTTAATCCTGGTCTTTGTTGACGAATATTTATTTAGTTTTATGCATCAGCAGTTCCATACATGCAATTCCTGGGTACGTCAGCTCAGTAGCAAAGTCGTGGTTGCATTGGTAATCTGTGACATGAGATCAAGAAAAGTAGTTTCAGTCAATAGAAAAGGACCTGCTCTCCACTCAATGTGACGAAGGGATCTCATCATCAATATTTCCAATTTGTTCTGCACCTGGAGTTCTTGACGACATTTATGAATGTACAATTTTGTAGTACTAGAACAATTCGTCATTTTAGCGAAAACCATTTTAAGTACCCATGACACTATCAAAAACAAAATGGTCATTCCTACTCTTGATGGATTCTTTGACCGGTAGAAGTTATTTCTCTCCAAACATAAACGGTAAACCTGGTAATAAATTCCGTCCATTTTGTATTAGTATTCAAATGAATGAGAAGGACGAGAACAAATGAATATAAAATTATATGATCCGTCCAACCTAAACCAATATTGCAATTCCAGCCAATATCTGGACTGGTGAATAATATCCGAAAATCTCTAATCGGGGATAGAATTCCAACATTGGAATTAAAAATAAACATGGTCAATGTTATGACTAAGAAAACGTAAATACTAGGTGAAATTATAACTGGACGACAGAATTTCTCAAGACCATACGTCTGAACCGATACTTTGTGTTGATGAATCATTTCCACTGCAAAAATTCGAATTTAAACTCCAGATATTTTTCGCGTGTGTCAAAATGTGATATTATAGCAAATCTTACTTATTATCTCGTTGTTTAGAATAAGTGCATTGCAAAATATTAGACCGATGTCATTCATGACAATAAATAGCCAGTGTACAATAGTATAGACAAACAGAGATATTAAACCAGAGCAATATTCTATTTCAAATGCACTCAAATGGTGCACTAAGAGTGAGTAGGTCAAGAAAATAACGGCACCGATTTGGAACAGATTGGAATAATGTGGAATATGTTTACAACTTCATAAGGAAATTTGAATCTTCCAATAGTAATCACATGCATAAGTCGCTTTTCCTGTGTATTCCATTTCCACCTGAATACGCCAGTACAATATTCAACTTTTAATACTAGGCGTATTACTCTCATCGTTCTTGTTCTAATCATATTGAATTTTGTGACTGTTATAATTAGCACAAATATTAAAAGATATATATCCGTCAACAAGAAGAAAAAGTGAAGAAACAACGGACATCGAAATACGACGTTTCGCAGGGAGATGTTCGACTACGGTTCACTTTCGAATAATTAACAACAAACTAAAAATATCGTTCAGGGCCTACTCAATCGATCTACTTTTTGTCGCATTTTGTGCTCAGTCTGTCCGCCTTCTCGTTCAACAATTAAATCATTCATATTTTATTTTTATTATATAAAATCGTGCTTTTCTTCTCCGCAGCACGGTCATGACAAACTCACTTCCAAGCTAAAACTCTCCTTTGAAAAGTTAGTAGTGCAGTTGAATGACTTGAATGGATGTCAGGAAACACGGAATATACTATACTAGCAATAAGCCCGGGAGTACTCACAGGGCATCCTGTAATACTTTCCATAGAAAATTGTCAAATTTCCCCACCCGCTTCGTTTAACACAGAATTCAATTATCAATTATCATTTTCAATAAGCCAGTAACAAAGGAAACGATAAACGATTACTCCCATTCAGGAAACCGACTTCCCCTGATGTGGGGAATTTTTATGTTTTACACTTTTTTATGATTCACCGGGTACGAGTCCACAATTTTTACAAAATTTCTCCCCAATGAGAGACTTAAAATGAGGTGTTTCCCCTTATCAGGAGAATTATATTTTAAAATTTTCTGTTTGTCCCATTTTGCTCAACGCAAAGCTCAACATTTAAAAAACTGGTCCTAATTAGGTCCTGAGTGTAAGTAATTTGGCTGTTACCCCCTGTCAGGGGAGGGGGTTTTGATATTATTAATGCAATACGATGCATTCGGAGTACACTCAGAAAAATATTAGGCAAAATTTCCCTTTTAAGGAAGTAAGTTTTAACCGTAGATTACATAAACTATGCACGTAGCTGAACTAAGGGAACCCTTCCCTCTTTACAGATGAAGGATACCTTACACTTCATTGAGTAGAGTTCACATAACCGAATGTAAGGCTTACATTATTACTGGGACACCTTACTTATCCAACAAGGGAAGCTACACAATGTAACAGGGGAATATGCGCTATCGAACAAGGGAAAATTCACTGCATAGAGAGGGAAACTCGCTTTGTAAGGAAGGAAGAATTTCCCTCGTCTAGTGGACTATTCTTCTGATTCAAGGCTAAACTTTGCCATTCGAAAGTTAATTATTACCTTACCGCAAGGTAAACTTTCTCCTTCTACAGGCTACTGGGTGTTCTATTCGGATGATTTTTTAATGGTCTTGAATAATTAGTAAACAAGTGCTTGCTAAAATTCCACCACTTCCATTTATTACGGACAACTATTTCAGTTAAATTTAACAGCAGCGACTGAAATTATATATTGTCTCAATTACACTAGATAAAAGTAAATTCTAGGACAAGCAATAATCTTTAAGTGCTTTTCCTGTAGAGGTCAAAGCTTTGTTTGGAATTAATCCATAGCAGGAATTACCAATAAAATTCCAAACTTGTCTACATTCAGTCGGAAAATCAATATGCAACAATTGATATGTCTTGAAACAAATGTCCACTGCCTTCAAGAAGGAGCTGGCTGGAACAAAACGCCTCTCCACCATAAAAAATTTTTGAACAAATTCCAAAGTCGAAATATTTCCGATACAAACGATGAATGGCTGAGATGGGATCAATTCTGAACTTGCAAGTTCCTCCAAGTTTGTGCCAACCTGAAAACATTCGAAGATATATTAAAATGTAAAGCGACGGAAATGGATTACATGATATTGCTAGTATGTACACAAACCTTCAATATTTGAAAGAAATACTTTCTGGAGTCTGTCACCGAGAGTCTCTTTGTGGTTTTCTTATTCACATTGTCTGTCTTTAGCTTGTATCCTCCTTGGATAATGTTCGGGAGCAATAAAAGAGCGATGATTTTCAGATCCACTAATTGAATACAACGGTATAATTAGTAAATACTAAAATGTTATATTTATGCATTCCATCAGATGACCATTTGTGTACCTTCATCCAGATTGTCTTTGCAAATTTCTAGCTGAATAGACCAGTCAATTCCTCTCTGCTGAGCCATTTTGAGAACTCCCTTGTAGATTTCATTCCATTTAAGAAGAAAATCGCTTGCGTGTACATGTACTCTCGCGAAATCAATGTCAATCTGCACAAAAAAGTTACGAACTTATAAGCATATACCAACACAATTATTTTTACTAATTATTACCATGCCATCACAATCAGTTAGACGAGGCCAATCTTGAAGGAAGACTGCTAAATTCCATGTACCGCTGTCAGCCTCTTTACGACGCAAGTTAAATGTCTCTTCCATCATTGAATGCAACTCCCCGGGTGGGTGATGACTGAATTTTAATTGTTCCTTTAAATTTAGTTCAGTGTCTGTAGATTCAGGTACGGGGGTAGCTGTTGGAAATAATTATATTCGGTATTGTTACAAATACCTAAGACCAAAATTCTCTCGCTTCTATCTTTCTCACCAATTGGTCCGAGTGAGGCAGTTCTACTTCTTCTTTTTCTCTTCACTTCAGTTGGACGAATATATTTAAGTCTTTCCGGAATGTAGCCACTAAGGACGCGACCTGGGATTCGGTTGAAGAGTGTGGCAATTTGAATGTTTGGCATGTTGTTACAAATCAGTTTTGCAAACTCCTCTTGAATTTCAAAACTTGGGCTAAATTGAACCAGGAAAGTTTCAATATATGTGGTAATTAGAGAAATTGAATAAATTGTTTTACTTACTAGAACCCAGACGTTTCAACTAGTGAACCCACTAAAACTCTAAGTATGGCGTGTTGGTTTTTAGGGATGTTTAGCTTCGTTGGATCAACCAGAACTTCTGGAAATTTTTCAGCCAAGATTTCTTCAACGTTGGGCATACTCAATTTCCGTTTGAGAGAATTTTTGGTTGTAAAAACAGTCATAGCAGTGGGGCTTGAGCTTGCTTGTGGCAGAAACTGTATGTAAATATAATACATATGTAGTTGTGAATTGAACAATTATAACGCAAAACAAGATCACCCAACGACCTATTTCTTACCGTCAGAATGTGAAAATCATCTTGGCTTATCTCGTTGGACATTGTCTGCTGGTTAGGAATATATTTATATGTATTCATTATCTTTCACAATATAAATGGTAGTACAGAAGAGATTTATAGTCCTATTGACACTCTTTTACTGCGTTAAACAATTTTGAAAGGTACCATAATGTAAACATTATCATTCTCCGGTTCCAGTGTACATGATTCACTTAGACAGTTGCTAAACTCAAACTCTTTTAACAGCTTGCTATAAACTAAAGGAGAATCTTCTACCAGATACGAGAAAACATGTTTATGGAATGCCTTAACAATGTATTGCATACATATTACTCTTATTTCTTCATTATGGATGAAAATCTCCAATAATTTTACACACCCTGGTCCGTGCTCATTCCAAGAGTCAATGAGGACATATCCTCTCTTGAACTTATTTCCTCTGTAAATTAGTTTTGACACAACTAAGACTCGGTCTGTTTTCGTGTAACCTAAACTAAATAGTACATTAGCATTTTTAAGATGTATCAAGGAAACCGATGAAGAACGCAATATTTCAAAATCAGACTCCCCGTCACTCATAAATTATTTGCAAAATCAAGTAATGAACGTTTCGTCACCGTCTTTGGGACATTGCAAAAGCTATTCGAGGAATGCATTATGGTTTTTGCCAAGCGGTGATTGGCTTCAAACCTCATCCCCCAAAACTGTTTTAGAGGGCCGATCGCAGTAATTGCACTCGGGTAATGAGTCAAGTGGTGATGTTTTGGTTTTAGGTTCTTATCACCTATTTCCAAGTACAGTGAGTGGTGTCTTTCTATTAGGTTTCCCAAATAATACACACCTGCACATGAAATCGTAGGAGAAAGTAGGATTTGCACGATTTCCAAAAGCAAGCAAATCAATTCCAGGTAAGGGTTTTCTCTACAAAGTAAGTGAGTAAAAACAAGGGGAAGAGCATAAATTAAGGATAGTGCCTGCGACGCCGTTAATCCGGAATGACCACCGTTAATGAAAGAATCTGTAATGACGGGTTTACTTTTATTTGCAAACGGAAATTTGTACCCTAATATCAGTCGCTGAATTGATAGAACCGTTGTCCCGTGATTAGTTAAGTTTTTAAAAAATAATCAGAAATCATGGAGTGCTACACCCTCCAGTACATCGTGCATTATATCTGGACATTTATTATGAGTGACATGGAAATAATTAAGCTCGTTAAAAATGCTATCGAATTGAATTCCCGTTTTCAAAAAATCCTTGAGTTGAAGATTATTCTGAAACGTTTGTTCTGTTCTCAATAGGCCCATTTTTTCAGTAATTGCGGTGTACGTGTCTTGCTTTGGCATTTGACACCACCTACAAAATTTGTTGGCAACAAAGACTTCCGAGAAACCGAGAACGGATTGAATGCTCAGATTGTTCCCAGTTAATTGAGCCATCTGAACTCGAATTTTCCCCTCGAAACTGTCGTTTATGAAATTAAATCCGTCATCACCAAGAGATTTTAGTTCTTCATCAAGATACTTTTGAATTACGTTAACCCCGTATTGCTTAAAGTTCGAGTATTTAGTAGTTGAAATCAAAAAAATATTTTTAAGCTTTGAGTTCCAGTAGGCAGGAAATTCAAGAATCTGGAAATATGTCATGTTGATTTTATTCACTCCTTTACTGGCTCCTAGGGGATTGCAGATTTCTAAATCATCATTGAATATCAAAATATTTATCAGTATGTCTGAGTAATTGCGTATTCTGGATTTGAAATACTCTCCATGCTTAAAGTGGTTCCGAAATGAAACATTTGCATCCGGGTTTTGGCTATTGCGAATAGTCATGAACATTTCTTGTCGTCTCAATAACTTTTGCAACGTTTCCTTCAGTGGAACATAGTACAGGTAGTCATATGTCTGCTTTTGAAGTCCAGATTCTTTGCTTTCCCAAATTTGTGTTTCATTTAAAATAATTTCTTTATACTTTTTTACTAAATATTTCTCTAGTTTGTACTGAGTATCAATATTCTGGAACGGACTACCTAGTCCACTAATTTTGATGTCATTCTGGATTCTTGAGAAAACTTCTTCGCTACAGTTTTTCAGACAAATTTCTTTTAACTGACTGACTGTATTCTTAATAAGTGTGTTTGAGTAATCAACTATCTTAGATGTAGTACTAATTGGAATTTTTCCACCGGTTTGCAAAGAACAAAGAAATCTAGCTGCATTATCCAATTGGAAATTATCGTCACCAATTACATTTGAATCACACAAACTTAAGCCACTATCGAATTGAGAGATCTCCATTACATCATAATTTTCATCTTGTGGTTCTGAACCTGAAGTATTGTTATGCGGTGCATGACATCCAAACAAATGCCGCTTATAAGACCACATAATACTAAACTCTGATTTACATCGTAAACACACAAAGTGTCGACATTTTACGGACATACCATGCACGTGAACTAAATGTTTCCAGACCAATCTTGTACTTAAAAATACTTGTAACCAAATAAAACATACAACGTTGTGTCCACTGTCTTCACCGTTAGTTGAATACATGTTTGCGGAAGACTCATTTAACCCGTCACATTTTCTTGCGATTTCATTTGATTGGTGCTCCAATTTCCAAGATTCGATGAGACGAAAATTTTTCTTTTGAGGCCCTAACTTCCCGGGCAGTAAATCCCTCAAATTTTCTTCTGTCAGAAGAAGAAAGTCGTCCTTGTCGATTTCATTATCTGTGTATGTAGGACATGTAGGTTAGAACTGTGATTGGTAAATCAATGCATTTTTTGAAGAAAGTCCGATAATGCACGCAAGACGTCACCAATAACGACATTTATAGTTACATTTAATGTTTTTAATATTAATGTTCATTGCCATTTTGAAAAACTTGAGTTACATTACCTTCAAAAATTTGGCTGAACTTCTCCAGTCCGACTCCTTCAAGGTAGTTTCTCACTGTCATGTCCATCTTGCTGAGCTTCAAAGTTTAGTATAAGCCGAACCAGATTATCAGCAGAGCAGGTAAAACAACAACAACCGATATTTAACTAATTTGTTTTCAAAGTCAAAATTTTGAAGTAGACGGCTGTGTGTTGTCTTTCTCTACGATGGTTTGTATGACACGCCAACAAACACTATGATCGGAGAGCGGCATATTTCCCCTAACGTACAGTAAACGTTTCCTTTCAAAATGTGTCGATATCCTATGTAAGAGGGAAAATCGTATTTCCCTTTTTTCGGTGTGGCTTTGCTCTTTGCTAGGGAAATTGCATTTTGCATTTCATGACAGGGAAGAAATCCACTATTACGAGGACAGTCAGAGGTACATATTCCCCCGATTTTGGCTATTTACATTTTCCCATATAGGTTTTACCTCTCGGTTTTCTGAGCGTAATTCCGGATCCATTGGCACCGGGATTATTAGAATCCGTTAGTAGTTTTTCCAGAAAATGCGTTAGCTCATACTGACGCACAAACGCCAAGCTGCACTGTTTTATATGTGTGCATGATTGACCACTTTTGCTCGTGGAGTTGTTCCACATTTGCCTTCAATAGAAAGTAGCCAGGTCCAATAGTCGCGTCAGTCCAATGAAGAATCCCTTGCTGGCAGTATCACACTATTTTGTTTCGTGTCTTTGTTTTACAACATTCTGGATCGTGTTCTACTAAAGATAATTCGTGCGAGACGGAGCCAAATATTAAATAATGTAGTAGAACCTCCAAAATCCATATGTTTCGTGACAACGTAATTCCGAACAATCGCAAGAGTTCAAAATGAATGTAGTTCAATTCCATGCGACTACCCAGCGATGGAATAACACTCGAGTTCCTCCTGGGGCACACTGGGCCCTAGTACCGTATATGTAGCCAATACATTTTTTGAATTTTGGTTTCGCGCACATTCTACTTTTGGTCGTAGACGGCAACCAGAAATAAATTCAAATCTGATCTTAGCTGTTTTTGGTTTCAAATTGTTTTGTTTTTCAATAAAATATTTCGCGGTGACCCGGAGTGACCTGGTGACCTCAGCATTTAAACGCAAAGTTTAATATTTTGTTTAATAAGATCTGAAGAGAACTGGAGTCGGATTGCTTCAAAAAGTGACAGGTATGCAGTTGGGCATACCATCTTTACAAAAAAAATATTCACTAGCAAAACTTTTTTCGTTTTAGGATAGAAAATTGACGCCGGAAATTGGATGTTTTTGGTGAAATTTGGGCCGTTTGTTTTATTCGTGCACTCAAATGTGACGTTTACGAAGGTAAATAATGAGTGCGCTACACGACTGAATTTTCTCTATCTCGTATTCCTAGAAGTATGGGCTAACTTTAGTTACGGTACCAATGCTTGTTGCCCTATGATTGACCCACAAAGGTCACTGACGCTCATACGGGTAACATTTAATTTACGGACAAATCCGACTGAACTTTTAGTAACTGGTTGGTCTAGGTGTACCGACCAACTTAGTTTTGGTGCCAGTGCCTGCTCGCAGCTAAAATTGACCTCTCAAGGGTCACTGACGTACTGATTGGTAACATCTTATTTATCGACCAATTGAAACGAATTAGTTATATGTAGTACTTATAGGTACTAAAGTTGTTCGGTAGGCCCAGGACTAGCTCCTAAACGCAATTCGGTTGAATTGGTCAATAAATAAGATGTCAAGCATAAGACTTCGGTGACCTTCGGGAGGTCAGTGGTAGGTCAACCGGCATTGTTTCCAATATTAAATTTGGTCAGTGCAACTAGGACTACTATATATAAAGAATTCAGTTCAATTCAGCCATAAACAATATGTTACCCATAAGGACTTCGGTGACCTCCGGGGGGTCAATGGTGGGTCAATAGGCATCGGTACCAATACTAAAGTTGGTCAGTGCACCTAGGACTACTCCATATTAAATATTCAGTTGAATTGGCCCACAAATACTATGTTACCCATAAGAACTTCCGTGACCTTCGGGGGGTTAATGGTAGGTCAACGGGCATCAGCACGAATACTAAAGTTGGTCAGTGCACCTAGGACTACTCTATATAAAAGATCCGGTTGAATTGGGCCGTAAATACTATGTTAACCCATAAGGACTTCGGTGACCTTCGAGGGGTCAACTGTATGTCAACAGGCCTTGACTCCGATACTAAAGTTGGTCAGTGGGCCAAGATTGCCTGCAGACAGACTAAACAACATGTACTTAATGGATGAGTCCACGTTATTGCCGGGGTTGCTTAAATCATTTATGAATGACACCGGAACTCTCCTCAACCATCCTCATTTCGCTCAAAAAACTGATGGCCACGGAAATTCGAAACCGCTCCTCTGCGTGGGGGCCAAATTTGATTAACGGAAAACTAATGTCAATTCTCAACAAGTTGAATGAGTCAACTGTTCCTACCCGGCAAAACCTACTTTCTTGAAAATGTGTCGGTGGTGATGAATGTTGAGTTGTTTTTTTTGTTTGTATGACTGACTTTCTCTGGTACTGAAAAATGTAACTAAAACTGTGCGAATCACTGTAGGCCGACTCGTCGGAAAATCCACCTGCACAGAGTTGTGAGATACGGTGTAGTCTTGATATGAATCTCTGTGTACCTATTCAATTATTCTGTGTACAACGTTTACGAGAATTCACTAACCAAAAATTACTGATTTATTTATTACTGATTCATTTATTTTTACTCAGAATCGTAAACAGAAATGGCAGTTAATTTTACACATACCTTGTCTTGGTAAATGTTTGGAAAGCAGTGTGGAAGAGGAAAAAAGGAGAGAGACGCTGTCGCCAAGAGACCGTCCGTTGGGTTTTTTCCAGATCATTCCACTGACACATACACGACACACACGCCAAATCCACGCAGAACTCCCACACTCCCTAAGCCACAATGCGTAGAGGGACCAACGAGTGAAAATATTGCTGCATATGGAGGGGCATTAGTCAGACACAAGATATCACTCTTTTATGGGCAAGGGTTCACGAAAGTGGATGGTTGACCTATTGACCTTTGCACACCGTGTCTGATTTTTGGTTGGTATGCTAGTGGTCAACTTAGACAATATTTGACAGAATTGAACCCACGACCTCTTGAAATAATATGTCGTTGCCCGTCGCAGTCCAATCCGTCGTTGCGCCACCTTTTGCTCTTAAAATGTTGAGGAATGTAAAGAATCGAATCCGCGGATGGTTCACTTGGAAAAAGGATAGCCCGGATGCTTGCTTAAAAGTTGTGAGACGGGCGGTAAGATTTGGCGCATACCTAAAAATATTACCATTCAAATGGGACGACAAGAAAATGTCAATAGTTGAGCCGAAAAAACCATCACGTCGGATCTGGTATCTTCAAATGTAGTACCTGCTGGATGGATATTACTGTGACCCTGTTTGCATTAAACTCTTGGTTTCCATTTCGCATTTATGGTATTTCATGTAATACGCAATAATGACGCCGTGAATCGCCCAGGCACAAAAGTTGGAATAAGTAGCCCAGCCTACCCTATGTGTTACGTGTCCCTATCATGGAAATAAATTTGAATCATTCAATCAATCAAGCGGGTGCAGCTACTGAATAAGGGACAACCTTTGGAGCAGCCACTGCGTAGGTGTAGGCCTTCAGAGTTGGGGGTTTGTATGTGTAAGATGTGGATGCCGCGAACAGGACAGCGACAACTGCCAATGGAGCAGCTCGGGTCCAGCAGCTGCATTCCTGACGTTGGCTTCTTCAACAGCTTTGAAGTGAGCATCACGCGCTTTAACCACTGCAGCGGTGTCCGTAACTGCACCAGGGACGGCTAATGGCTCTGGGAGAACGTAGACGCGTGCCTCTAGGAAGTCGTTGCTAGCAGCTGCTTGGAAACCTGTTTGTACAGTAGGTAAGGAATGTAAGACAATCATTCAGCAACTACAAAATTTCAGACGCTATTTGCATTCAATAACAAAATACGTACACAGAGTAGTCGACGATATTTGTGGTACTTCGCCGAATATATTTTGGCATGCTATCCTGACAACATTTCGCGAAGTCGTTCCCCTAATAGTTGGTTTGCTTACCCGGTACCAATTTATGTGACGAGATAATGGTTAATAGTTTTTAAATGAAATATTGGCCTCAGGGAGGCACCCCTACGCAGCACAGACTTCCTTGCCTTCCGGGTTAACATAGGCATATAAGTGCGAAACCAACGTCCCCGAAAGCGTCACGAGCAGCGGCGTAAGCTTAACCAGCGTGGGCGTGACCTACAGATGCTTGACCGAGTTCGTCTTGGGCGTGATATTGGAATTTGGTGAAAGCTGAAGCTACAACGACGGTCGCAGCGTATGTAATGGCGGGAGCGGCATAGTCACCGAGTGCGGAGTGGCGGAATATGTTACGGGAGCGTGAGCGGCCGTGTAGCTAACACTGCTGCTAGGTATCCGGCAGTATGTAGCGGCACCGTTATTCATTGTTTCCGATGAATTGTAGCTTCGAGGCGGCAAAATCCGACGCGGCGGAAAAAACTACCTGGAAGATAAAAATTATTTTTTAAAAAGGAATCGTTAATATTTCGATTTTTTTTTGAATTCCTCAAATTGTTTTATAATTTTTTTAATAATACATTTTCAGTGAACTGAGTTATAGGGTTTCTAATATTTTGGGACCAAAAACTTGGAACAATCGATTTCGGTTTTTGTCCTGTGTTGTTCCCACCATAACTACCCGTGCGGAGTTAAATAAATAAATTTCGGTTTATTTTATTGGAAGTAAAAAATTGATTGATTTTTGAGGTTCATCTACAAATGATTAAACTTGCACACGAAAATGGATATAAATGGCAATAAAATAAATGCTTAGGAAGATTTTCATTTTAAAATCTTGGACCGGGGATTTGTTGACTGAGAAGTAATGCGGCTGGACGGATTAAATTAACGCCAAACTCTCGCTTTCAAAATCAGAACTTAAGTTGGTCAACCAAAATGTTAATCCTTTCCTCTATAATGATTTACGTACACGGAACGACCCAACGAACGATTTGTGATTCATTAGTTTTTAAAACTATGATGTGTTTTGACATGTGTTGAACCCACCTTAGCCACCCGTGCAGAAAAATAAATAAATGAAGCATTCATTAGTTTTATTTTATTTATCGATTATTAATTTAAAGGTGAGACACAGACACGACAGAGGAACAATAGAGCCTCGCTCCAGAAGTCGTTACTAACAACAAATAAATATACATACTTTAATTAGCATAAGTGATTTGGCATCCCATCGAAATTTTGACAAAAAAGATTATTTTGAATTTAAAAAAAAATTCTGATGCACCTAATGTGCACCTCTCAAATTTGACGTGAAATGAAGTACGTCAAACTGTCAAAGACTCTGTGAATCAAATCGTGATACTTCAACTTTTACAGAGGCAGACATCAAGAACTTTTTAACCAAATTTTCTACGATAGGCCAAGAAAAGTATTACTTTGTGCTTGGAAATGTTTTTTGTCCCCACTCAGAGGTTTGAAATCAATATCAATTCATTATTATAACACGAATTAAGTATTTAATACAGGGCAAAATTACCTTCACATGTGCAAAGTTATGACTTCTGTACCTTTTAATTTATTATTAAAAACATTTCAACATTTTTCGACTTAAAATTATCGATTTCTAAAAAAAATAGTTCTCTAGACAGGTTTTGAGGGAAAGTACCTTCAATACTGAAATCTTCAGAACAAAGACTCGTTGAACTTTCCTTCAAAATTGTCAATGTTTTATTAAAAAACCGAGTTGCGTGAGCTAATGGCATTTTTGAGTTTTGTGGCAAAGGTCTATCAGAAAATGAAGTTTGGGCAAAATCGGTGAGAATCACCTTACATTCGCAAGTTGGAACATGTATTATAAAAATGACTCTGATTTTCTATTAAAAGTTCGATCTTCTCTATACTCATTATAAAGTTCCACATCAAATTATCTCTATAACTTCTGAAATAGCTGAATAAGTTCGAAACACATTCGCCTGAGGATCTAATAGTCCGATTATTAGAACATTACTGTGCAATTTCATATTAAATACTTGTGTGTACATTTGTACGTAACTTAACTACTGATATCGACTAATTTATTTATTCACTGAAACCTAGAGTTAAGGGCGGGCATGACCCGCGATTTTAAATGTGTGTGAAGTCCACACCTAATGCTAGAAGGAGAATATACCATTTGCCTACATAATACCATTACATCAGTTGAAGTCGACGGATAGCAGTAGGGCAAATGTATTGTCTCCAATAATATTGAATTGGGTGAAAATATTCTTGCCAAATTCGTAGAGATCTCCAATACCGATTCTGATCTATTCGATGGCAAGCCACTCCTTCTGTATCAGAGTATTCCTTGGCAGGGTGTTCCTGTATGTCACAAATTCTTCTGAAAGCTTGGCAATACATGACATTAGTTTAAGGAGTAAATACTCCAAGGTCAGGTACACAGTGCACAGTGTACATGCAAGTGCGTAGACTGACGGATCAAAGTGGTCTCGCCCTTAGATAACGGCACAGCACAAAATAATGGACGTAAAGAATAGTGAATAGGAATAAATTATATCCACAAAATTCTTATTCAACTGCTTGAATGCTTTACTAAGGATCACGTATCCCTTGTAGAGGATAAGCTCCTTTCTCAAAGCCTGACAGCACGGTTTCTCACTCTCCGAGATTGACTCCACCGTCTTCCTGTTAAAGAATAAACCGCCCAAAATTATATGAAAGAATGAAAAATATTAGAACACGAAGAAGTAAGTGCGAAAGAGAGAAAGGACAAAAGAAAAGAGCGGAAAGGGACGAAGATAGAAGGCTGAGCTTGACAATGTAGTTTAATTTTTCAATTATATTAATTTCGTTTGCTTTTGATAGACATTCTATATACTTTCATCTCAATTTTTTGTAAATCCCATTATATCCAATTGAGATTACATACAGGGTGAGCCAGAAGGATTTTTCCATATTTGACTTGATGCTGCGACCGATAGCATTGGCCGATCTTATTGACATACAACTTAAAACGAAGCTAGAAAGATGAATAATATTATAATATATAATACAATTCATGAGAATATGACTTCAGTAACTAACTATAACCGCCGAAATGGTCTATCACACTGTTTTCTTGTTTACATTAATTAAGTAGAGGTTTTATCTGGCGTAGGAGTCTTTTAGGCTTAGTAGTTTATTTTTACTTAAATATAGATATACTTAAATACGATAGACGGTTGTAGATTGTGATATATCTTTCGAGTCAATTTTATATACAATTGTGTGATGAATGTATTATTAACCTGATTTTGTTGAATTGAATAAATTGAATTAAAAGCCAAAAATTAAAAAAAAACTAAAAATAAAAATAGAAATCATATTAATGAGAATATGACTTCAGTAACTAACTATAGTCGCCGAAATGGCCGATCACACTTTTTAACTTGTGGTCTAATGGGAGTTGAATCTTTGAATTTCTTGTTCATCAATGCGACCGACCTTGAAATCAATTGAATCAACTGCTGACCGGAATGTTCAAATCTCAGTATTACAGCACGCTGTGTACTGACAACCTTTAAATAAGAATTTGTCATAGTATGCATGGTATTAACAAGTTACGGGAGACATAAAGCACAGATAACAAAGTTTTTGCCATTAATATAGAAAATCTGTATAGCTAAGCGGTTTTAGAAATATTCACTATTGTGTGCACAGGTTAGCCAGGGTAAATCGGGATACCATTGCATGTCACGCCGTGTTTAAGAATTAATTTTCAAATAAAACAAGACGGAATCTGACTGTCCTACAATCTATATTTCAAATTTTGTATACTTTGCCCTTGTTTTCAAAATAATCCATAGGCAAAACGTGACGGACGAACACTCGGTGGAAAACGACCAGGTTGTGCTTACCTTGACGAATCAATTTGACCATCAAGGTTGTTAATATAGAAAATCGTAAATCCGGTGTAAAAACATCCCACATCCAGATTGTAAAAATACACCGCTGCGTACCTCAACGCCAGCATGAAGAGCAGAAATCTTTGATTTAACCAAACCGTTGGATAAACCATTCTCACGCCTTTGGGATCCAATATTCCAGAACGTACAAGATATAGTCCATTGGCGAGTAGCAAATATGTCAAGATATTTAGCACATTTGCAGGGCGGATTAATCGTCTTAGTAGTCGTGTGTCTGAACCTACATATAATATTTGTAATTTTAGGTGTGATTTCTTTGAATTTCTCGTAAGATATCGCGTTTAAATTTTGGCGTGATTCATTGATTATGATATTTTAAAAGTTAACTTATGCAGTGTCAAATAAATGCTGATAATCTCATAACAAATAAAGGAGAAGGAACTATTAGGCATAGCCTCAGGTCCGCATAACAGCTGAATTGATTTCCAAAATGCGCCGAGTTAATTACGCACAAGTCTGAGTCTCAGTTCAGGGTTCGTTGAGTGTGGTTCTTCCATTTTTTTCGCTCCTGGAATTGGGATTCACAAAGCGAATTTTGCTCTTTCAGGGATTAGCCTTGGGCTTTAGCTCAGGGCAAT
>JAQGCA010001787.1:0-15945 GCA_034698945.1 Protaphorura quadriocellata
GGCATTTAACATGGGTGACTATAGGGCATTTAACATGGGTGACTATAGGGCATTTAACATGGGTGGCTATAGGACATTTAACATGGGTGACTATAGGGCATTTAACATGGGTGGCTATAGGGCATTTAACATGGGTGGCTAGGGAAGATTTAACATGGGTGGCTATAGTACATTTAACATGGGTGGCTATAGGACATTTAACATGGGTGGCTATAGAAGATCTAACATGGGTGGCTATAGGACATTTAACATGGGTGGCTGGAGGGCATTTAACATGGGTATAGGACATTTAACATGGGTGGCTATAGGACATTTAACATGGCTGGCTATAGGACATTTAACATGGCTGGCTATAGGACATTTAACATGGGTGGCTATAGGACATTTAACATGGGTGGCTACAGGACATTTAACATGGGTGGCTATAGAAGATTTAACATGGGTGGCTATAGGGCGTTTAACACGGGTGGCTTAGGACATTTAACATTGGTGGCTATAGAAGATTTAACATGGGTGGCTAAAGGGCATTTAACATGGGTAACTATAGGGCATTTAACTTGGGTGGCTATAGGGCGTTTAACATGGGTTGCTATGGGATATTTAAGATGGGAGGCTATAGGGCATTTAACATGGTATCATGGTAACATAGGTATCTCTCCAACATAAGGTCGATGCTTCCAAAAAAACTTTAACTGCAAGGTAATCGTGCTCGCCTTTACGTATTTCAATCGAATCAAGGGCACGTTAAAAGCCTTCGTTGCTCTCAGAAACGTGGCATTCTGACTGTAATGTTACATTTCCCATCCTGCTTCGTTCATGCTCCCTTCAGATGAACAGACGAATTGATGGCGCTTCGTGTGACTATCTCATTCCAAAGGACTGAGGTCATTCGTCGGTCATCAGTGGGTTTCATAACGCATTTTGAGGTCAGAATCGTATGTTACTTAGACCACTACTACAGTGCTGTCGTCTGCGATCTATTGCTGAAGAACGGTCGTTATGGTGTGAGGACTGTGGCAGCAGTGCGGAGCGCGGCACAGACAGACGGACAAGGTGATCACATAAGCCCGCAAACGGGCTAAAATTCTGGAGCATTATTACTCAGCCGAAGTTTATACGTAGTGCATAAAATAGACAAATAATGCATTTGTTTCAGACCAAGCCATTTTAACGCATTGTCCATTTTTTAAGTAATAGAATCACGGCCATACACTTTAATAACTAATCAGGCCTCCGTCATTGAAATTCTTTCAACGGGTTTGAGATGCCGAACTCCAAATACTAGACATATAATACAGATGTGGAAATACTAGACTATGTCAAAATACTTTTGATAAGAATGAGCACACTCCGAAGTCAATACGGGACTTAGTATGAAATGGTGCGTTCGATATGTTCAACAGGTATGCATTCGCTAGTTTCGATTGAAATGTGTGATTTGTAAATTTGCTTACTAAGGTGTTTAATAAAATGGTGTATTCGATATATTTAGCATGCACGCTTCAGCTAGTTTTGATTGAAATTTGTGTTGTGTAAGGCTGCTTGCATTATTGATGAATGAAATGTTGTGTTCAATATGTTTAACACGTATGCTTCCACCAGTTTTGATTGAAATGTGTGCTTTGTAAAAGCGCTTACTCTGATGTTGATTGAATTATTGTGTTCGATATGTTTAACATGTTGGATTGAAGTGTGTGAGTAGTAAGTGTGCATGCTGTAGTGTTGAATAAAATGGTGTGTTCGATATGTTCAGCATGAATACTTTGGCTAGTTTCGATTGAAATGAGTGTTCTCTAAGTAAGTATATGTAGCCATCCGCGCAACTACGGCCTTCGAAAATAGCTCAGAGTCTAGAATTCTTTGTTCATAAAACAATAGGAAGGACCACCTAACCCGATGTTAGGGAGAAATGTTGAATAAATCAAACACAAACACGACTACTCAATGATGTGTACGAAGATCAACACTGAAGAAGAAAAAAGAAGTTAAAATTTGACATTTATTTTAACTTCTTAGTCTAGAATTTTTCACATTAAAAAATCCCAAAGTTTTACGAATAAACAAGAGAAAAAAGCACAGTCAGTTTTGAACCTGCCTACTCGGAGTGCCAATGGGAACTGAGAAAAATATCCTTACTATCCACACTGAGTACCAACAAAACGCCCATCCGACGATCTGGACACAAGAATGAGAAAACAGCTACTGCATAGAATGAATAAGTGAATATATGTACATAAGTCAATCGTACGACGCAGTAGCTAAAAATAAGTAATATGCATAAAATGTATAGGTAAGCAAATGAGTTATTCTTTTTCAAGTCGGCTTTTCAAAGCCGTTTCCCGAATGTTCTGAAATTCCTCGTGATGACAGTATACATTGTGTGGTGTTGAATGAAATTGTGTGTCCGATAGGTTCAGCATGTACACGTTGGCTAGTTTTTATTGAAATGTGGGCGTTGTTAGTGTACATTGTGTACAGTTGAATGAAATTGTGCGTTCGATATGTTCAGCCAGTATGCTTACGCTAGTTTTGATTGAAATGTGTGCCTTAACTTTAATATCTCTCGTGTTGAATAAAATGGTGCGTTCGATATTTTTAAAATGTATACATCTGCTAGTTTTGATTGAAATGTGTTTCCTGTGAGTGACCTTGCTCTAGTGTTGCGTGAAATTTTGTGGGCTTACTCAGGTGTTTAATGAAATCGTGTGTTCGATATGTTTAACATGTATGCTTCCGCTAGTTCTGATTGAAATGTGAGCTTTCTAAGTGTGCTTACCCTGGTGTTGAATGAAACGTTGAATGAAACCTCTAGTATTGATTGAAATCTGTGCTTTGTAGTTGTGCAAGCTCTGGTATCTGTAGAAACGGAGTGTTCAATACGTTCAAAATTTATGCTTGCGCTAGTTTTGATTGAAATGTGTGCTTTATAAGTGTGCTATCTCAGGTGCTTAATAAAATGGTTTGTTCGATGTGTTTAACATGTATGCTTCCTCTGGTTTTGATTGAAATGTGCTTGTTTTAGTGTTGAATGAAATGTTGTGTTCGATGTTTAATATGTGTGCTTCCTCTATTTTTCATTGAAATTTGAGCTTTGTAAGTGTGCTTACCCTGATGTTGAATGAAATGTTGCGTTCGATAAGTTCAACATGTATGCATTAGCTAGAATTGATTGAAATGTGTGCATTGTAGTCGTGCAATCTCTGGTGTCTAAAGAAATCGAGTGTTCAATATGTTTAACACGTGTGCTTCCGCTAGTTTTGATTGGAATGTGTGCTTTGTAGTTGCGCTTACTGCATTGTCTAAAGATACGGAATGTTCGATATGTTTAGCAAGTGTGCAGTAAATCATGGAGATGCACATTTTTATGAAATAATTATTGTACAAAATCATGATAATGCACGTTTTGATGTAATAATTATTGTACGAAATCATGAAAATGTACATTTTGATGAAATATTTATTGTACGAAATCATGAAAATGTACATTTTGATGAAATAAATATTGTACAAAATGATGAGAATGTACACTTTGATGAAATAAGTATTGTACAAAATCATGAAAATGTACATTTTGATGAAATAAGTATTGTTCAAAATCATGAAAATGTACAATTTGATGAAATAATTATTGTACAAAATCATGAAAATGTGCATATTGAAGAAATAGTTATTGTACAAAATCACAGAAATGTACATTTTGATGAAATAATTATTGCACAAAATGATGAAAATGTACACTTTTATGAAATAATTATTGTATAAAATCATGATAATGTACATTTTGATGAAATAAATATTGTACAAAATGATGAAAATTTACATTTTGACGAAATAACTATTGTTCAAAATCCTAAAAATGTACATTTTTATGAAATAATTATAGTACAAAATCAAGAAAATGTACATTTTGATGTAGTAATTATTGTACAAAATCAAGAAAATGTACATTTTGATGTAATAATTATTGTACAAAATGATGAAAATGCACATTTTGATATTTGTACGTTATACATTACATTATAATATTTGTCTCGGTTGAATAATATTATCAGAGCTTAACAAAGTGCAACTATTTTTGCCTTTCGCCCATTCGTACGCGTGTCGGCACAAATATAGTACATATTTTCCTCAGTCCAAGTTCTTCAGTGAAACTTTCTTACACACAACTTTTTGATAAGCCCAACTCCATAGCTAAATTTTGAACCTTAATCCTTTCGTCAGTGTCAGCTAGTTTTTTTTACACTAGCACAATTTGAGTCAGAAGTGGTATTTCTTGAGCTACCTGGTCTATTTTCGTATTTCAAATTTTCTGACCACATTAAAAAAGAAATACAAACTGTAGACTTGTGACTTCGAAATAGTATTTCCTTTTTAAGTTTTGACCAAATTTTTGTGAATTTCCATTATTAATTGCTTATTAAAAAATAAATATTTGATCAAAGAAATTCACAAAAAAATCGGTTTTTCCATGACAAAGGCCAATTCTCAACTGGAAAACCTGCTTGTACTAGAACGTGGGGACCGGATGTCTCAAAAATTTCTGGAGAAACTTATAATCGCTCAACGGAGAATTTGTTTCAGAATATTGCGTATTTAAGGTCGCATACTTTTCATTATAATATGGGACTACCTCGTAGGTTCTTAGATAGCTAGATTGTCACCTTGTTTGGGTAACCCTCTGACACCCACTTTTTAATGCATTTATTCACGTTTCAGACCATTCTGAGCAACCTTGAAAATTTGATCTCTGGTGACCTTGGGTCAAAGGTCACCTGGCGAGGTCATATTAATACTTGGTGATTCCTGTGACCTTGTGCACTTTCTCTGCAAGTTTACAAAATCCATCAACATTTACTGAATGAAAAGTCTCGACGGACGGACAGACGGTCTACACATTCACATAATGTATAGCATACGCAACACATAATAGTTGGACTGCACTGTTTTCCTACTACTCGGGGTACCTCTTGGTAGTCCAGGTACATGATGTGTCTGCATGGATTTATAGCCCAGAACAAGATTATGAATCTCGGGATGCCATCCCAACATAAGAAATGTCCACTTCCCACGGCTTTAACTTTTTGGAATTTATCCACATGGTCAAGGATTGTTTAACACATAAAACGCCATAAGGATTTCCTGGAAATGAAATTCATAAACTTTTCGGAGATAGGCCAAAAAAAATTACTTCATTTCCACAGACTAATTTTTACGAAAACCCACTCAGGGGATGCCAATGCAATAAAAATGGGTGTCGGGTCTGGGTCCTGGGGCCAATTCCACCGTATCCGTTCTAAACTCCAAACTCCATCAAAACAATGGAGTTTAGAATGGAGTTTGGAGAGGTCCGGCCTCTCCAAGGTTTTTTTGGAAAGTTTGGAGTTCGTTGACCCGCACTTTGTTTGGAATGGAGTGCGTAAATAGAGTTTAGATTGACGGTGGAATTGGCCCCTGGTACCCATGTCGTGAGCTTCCGTTGTTAGAATTATTAAGGGTCCAACAGTGCATGCACTTCAAATTAGAATGTACATTCTCACACAATGTTCATGTGTTTTCAACTGAGTTCTAGCCGGGAATTTTGGTAAAAGTAAGTGTTTCAAAAAGTGTAAATTATTTAATTTTTCTTTTTCAATGTTTCAAAATTTTTAAATTTCTGTCATTCATAAAACAAAACATCAGAACGGGATATTAAATTTGTAAAAAATCATATGCAGACTAGCGATCGAGCTCGACTAGAAAATTTTCCACATTCAATCACATTGTTTCAATTTTGACACAAATTAAAGATTTTATAAGGAAATAAAAAAAATTGAGATTCCCTAGTGTTTATTTTTCAATGTCATTTTTATTATTTATTTATGTTGAACATGTTTTGATTCCTACACCGATATTTAATTTTCTCAACAACCAAGATGATAAAGAATAATATTTTCATAGTAATGAAAGACAAAATCCTTAGGCATTTTTTCCTGTCATGAAGTCTATAATTTCAGGAATGGCGTAGAAATTGTCAACAAGTTGTTCCA
The DNA here is from genome assembly GCA_034698945.1 of Protaphorura quadriocellata. NCBI lineage: Eukaryota > Metazoa > Arthropoda > Collembola > Poduromorpha > Onychiuridae > Protaphorura > Protaphorura quadriocellata. Next base: position 6,027 of record JAQGCA010001787.1, read on the forward strand.
GACGTGGAAATCCCTTGTAGATTGGTTCGGGAAATATCTCGCTAATAATTTTGACAACGTAGCAAAAATAAATGTCAGCAATAGACAGCCCATTTCCGACAAGGTATTTCCCTCCGTTTGCCACAAGAAACTCGTCCACAATGCCCAAATAGCCGACCACAACAGAATCCGTTAATTCCTGGCAAAGTTGAGCCTTTTTCTTTGTATCCTTTTCCTCGTACGCTTTTTGGAAATCTGTCAAAATTTTCATATAAGGAATTTCCGGTATGTTGATTTCTTTATTCCAAAAAAAGAGTTAAGAAACGTACAAGCTACGAAATCCCGCGTAGCTTCAAGGTGCTGGTCGCATTTGGCAGCCTCAAATTCATCACTCCCACAAAGTCTATGCTTTCTCCCCAAAAAGCGGAGTATTGCAGTAGACTGAGTTAAAATCTTTCCTTCAAATTCAAGTGCGGGGATGCAATGATACGGCTCAGCTAGACAATTGACAAAGAAAATTCAATTTTAATTTACTGCTGTCAAAAACAATTTTTTTGTGAATATTTGACGTACGACTAAAATAATTTGAACGTTGACATACATTGATGATACTCCGGTCTTAAGAATAATCCATACTCATCTTCCTCCGTCACTTTCACATCTTCAAATTTAATTTTCTTCAAAGCAAAAATGTAACGAATTGGCTCTGCTAATCCGCGAGAATTGTAGTAGGTCAATTTGTATTGTGCCATTTCAAATTATCTTTTTATAACTGATGTAATTAAAAGAAAATTTATAACTTTCCTTGGATTTTAGTTTCGGTCCAGGTTTGGATTCAGGGAACTGAGTGACGGATAATTTGAAATCCCTGCTATTTTATACTAAATACAACGTGTGTGTACCCCAATCCTCCAACTCACTACAAGTTCAATGATACAAAAAATTAGCATGTTTGGTTCTTAGCATTAACATTGAGTGAGTGTGCATGTCGGAATGGGAATTCCCCGAAGTCTGAACCCAAACGTTACTGATCACGGCAAAACAAAACGTTCAGTTCAAGTGGAGAAATCGCATTCACGCACACAACGTTCATTTGCAAGTGCGAAACGTACTATGGAAAAGTACATCGACATCTATATATCCAGTGTCTATGCTTGCCAGATACGTGTGAATGGAATAATCGTTTTTATATTTGATCGAATTTGAACTTAAATTTATTTCCCAATCGGAGTTGTGAAATAACATGAGACAATAATGAAAAATTGAACACTCACTACGGAATTACTGGACAATGAGCCCGACTATTTTGCCGAAAATGATGGGTTTCATCGCTATGGCCCGGAATGGGACAATAATTATTTCTATAATTATCAAAATTAAAATTAAATAAATTATTTGAAACTCATTTAAAAAAAATTCTGTATGTCAATCTTGAACATAAAGCTAATTCAGATTGTCAGTATGGGCGGTCCGGTCAGACTAAACATGAGTTTGTAAAATAGTATCATTTGGAATGTCCACTTTGCTCGACTTTACGATTAGTCGTAAATTACTTTCATGTGTATGGATGGATGATCTAGTCTGGATTTTGGACTTGTGTGATATTTCCTCAATTAAAGATTTTTTTACCACCGAAAAGTTTTGTGTTCACCATTGACAATTACGTATTTATTATAGAAGTACAATGACATAGTTAGAAATTTTTGGAAGGGCATCTAGAAAAATGAGGTTAGAGAAATACGATGAAGTGCGGAGAGAGCATGAAGAAAACTGCTTCAATTTTACACTAAAATTAAATCCTCATATGGTGATCCTGAGGAAGTGGTTGAAGTGATGATGGATGCAATCAACGATGATTTGATTTTTTTGATTTGATTTATTTAACTGTCAGACCGATTTCACATACGTGTTCTTTAAGCCACGGGGACAGACTACACACTAATTTATATACAATGAATTAAAAATAATAATAAGATAAATTCATACACGAACAACCAACTAACATCTTAACACGTGAACAAATAAAACCATTTATCCCAATCTGCAACAAATATATCATACCTTCTTATTTAAATATATAACTATGTTACAAAATCATTTGCACGTCTTCCCAATAACCACGGACACACATGTTCACGGAACTCAGATAAAGATAGATCAAGCTCTCGCACTTGATCGGGTAGCATATTCCACAACGCAGTAGCTCTAAAAATGTAAGAAGATTCGTAGAAAACTAACTTATGAAGTGGAACCAATAATCGAGTACTATTCATGTTGGGTTTTACAAATAAATCCTTCAGACCAGCCACACTATATTTCAATATTTTAACAAGTCTAAACAAACTAAAACTAATTAACCTTTCATGTACAGTAAATAGATTGTACCGCTCTAATATATCATACGAGTTGATTTTTCTTCGTTTTTTAAGTAGTTCATTTCTTATCTTTACAAATTTCTCAGACTCCATTTGCCAAGTACGTTTCTTAAATAACAAATTCATACGCGGGTTCTCATACAAAATTAGTAGGTTGTTAACCTTTCCCTGTAACCTATCCAGTGCACTGCAAGGGACAACTCCCCAAATTGTTAGGCAGTAATCCATAATTGGGTGCACGTAAGCACTAACAAATAACGCCATTGTCCGTTTATTTAGATTTCTTTTTACCCTATGTATCATACCAATTGCGGACGATACTTTACCATCAATCTTCGAGCAATGATCCTTAAACGAAAGAACCGGAAGTTGTTTATGAAGTGAGTGGATGGAAGCATGCCATCGTGGGACGTTCAAATGGTTTTTTACGCATGTCATTGTTCGACAAGGTTCTTAAAATACGTACTCCGCCGGTACCTAAATAATTATATGTTGTATTTATTTGTGGAAAGTTAAGAAGCAAATAAAAAACCAATTTATTGAAAAAAAAACTACTTTAATAGGCTTTAGGTTACCATATTTAAGTAAGTCGAAATCCAAGTTGATTTGTGTGAGATCTTCAGATACTATGAATATTATGAGAGGGATTTGAAAACTAGTGGAACCGACTAAAATGATTAGGTCAACTGTGAACACTCACCAAGTGTATTTTTGTTTTGTGGAAGTATTAACAATTTATATAGATCCAATTAATACACCAATAATGATTTTCCAATAATAGTGTGTTCACTAAATAAAATACCAATAATTTTTCAAATTCTGAAAACACAAGGTAATTTAATATTGTCCGAATTTATTCACTCCATGTATTAAACTGGCGTCGCCGCGTGCGAGCCAGCAAATAATAGTCTTGAAGCAAAATGGGTAGTGAATGTCTTTATTTTGCTGTGTATCTTAGTTTTGCTGCACTGCATTGGAGTCAACGTGATGCGTACTGCGTCGGTCACAAATATCATATTACGTCAACACAAAATGAATCATACATAAGTCAAAGTACCTTAACACATGTAAAAATAATAGAATGCTTGGTATTATAACTTTTTGCAAAAACTTTAGGCAAACAAACGCACAGGACTGATCCACTCTCTTCAACTCAAACAATCATACTAAATAGAAAGGTTCTATTGTTTCTACGTACGTAGACACCATTTGACTCTAGGCCAAATGGAAAGCAACCCAGAAATACAAAATCCAATTTCAACAAATTAAACGCAATGAAACGATCTCAACGTAGGTACTAATTTGATTTGACACGAACATTTTCCACCGACCGTAATTACTGCGTATAAAGTTCTGCAGTTCTTTGAATGGTGAGATAATCCTGTGAAATAACTTTTGAAATTTTATTTAAAAAGAACTTCACAATTTTGATTTCCCACTTTGTCATTATCTATCCAGGAATCCATACGCATACCATTTCTTGGGGAAATTCCTTCTTCCTAATAAAAACCTATTATTGTCACGGATTCGTGTCACACGAGAACCACGGTTCAAGTTCTTAGGATTGGCCCGGCTTAAGCGACCACTTAGGAGCCTCATGTCGATCACTCCCAACCTACTGGAAGTGCTTGGCAGACTGGACATAATGTAATAATAGTTATTTGATGTTCACAATCGCATCACCATAAGAGCCACTCAATCCATCCGAAATCAAATATCACCACGCAAATAATGTAAACTCCAGCGATCAGTAAGGTTATCAGTCACTACAACCAACAAAAACACATTTCCTCCACTCTCATTTTCAACCTACTCTTAAGCAATTGATCAGAATTTTTTTTTTTTAGAATTTTCAAATCTCAAAAATAAAATGAAGGAAACCAATTCCAAAGAGGTTGGTCATTATTACTTACAATATAGCGTTAACTAGATAATATTATATTTAATTGAGTGGGGTAGTTTGAATTTTGATGTCTGGTTTGTTGGTCCGGCGGACAGATGAATAAGAATATGTATGCGACCAAGAAAACGATTGCTCAGGGTCTCTTGGATCTGGCCCTACTCATATCAAATGTATCTCAACTCAAAATTGTTTTAGACAAGGGATCATCGTATCCAAATTATACATTTGTCATCACTCTCATCTCAATCTCATTCGTAGGACAGGTATATTCAAACATTGAAACGATTATTTCTATTGTGTTTTCTTCTACAGAGGTAAAGATCATTCGGTCACTCAAGTAGACACTGGGTGCCTTAACTTTATGGTTAACTTTTATTGTGTGTAAGATCAGATGATATTTGATTTGTTTGTTTTTGATTCAGATGATTGTTGGTGTGGGGATGATAATATTGGGTCGCTTTGACTTGAACAATCCAAAGGAAGATAGAGTGGTTAATTTTTTGAATGATTTGATCACTTTCCTCATCTTCCTCATCACTGTCCTCACAGTCATCATCAATGCATTCACTCTTAGTTATGATCCACAACAATATTCCAAGAATCCTGCAAAGAAATTGTAAAGGATAACTAAATATCAGTTGAATTAATCCGATTAGCAATTCCTCCTCACTCATCCATCCACCTCACTAATTTCCAATTGGTCAGTGTAATGTCATTCCCATTCAAACCTTGAGGTCAAGTAGAGTCTGTGTACCAAGCTAGTCTCTAGTCTGTAGGTTTCTGTGCTCAGCTATCTTTTGTCAACCGCATTCGGAATTTGTAAGTTAGATTCATTTATTGAAAGTCACTGGCATCTAGACGCCATAGACGTTAGCGTAGAAAAGTATTGAGTACAGAAAAATACCAATTATGGTACTTAAACATTTTTTTTACTTCTAGGTTTAAATGAAACTGAAATCATGACCTGACACAGGTTATCAGTTGAACCAACTAGTATGAACTTTGCTGAGTTCTGAGAGATAATCTAAAAAAAATCTTTTTAGTTTTCTTCTGATTTAGTTAAAGTTGTAAATTTGTCCTGATATTACTATTTAAAGCGCGACATTCAGGCCATATGTTGTTTCGAAATTTCGTGGCGTGAACTTCTTACTAGGGAATGCACTGGGTTGGTTGGATTGGACGTGTACCGTGAAAATCAATATGAAGAAAAAATCACCATTTATTTAAAACGATAATCACTAACGTTACAACAACGTTAGCCTAGGACTCAGTATACGTTACAAAAATAGTTGAGGGTTAAATAATTGTTTAGGGTTTTAGTTTCAAGATGTAAAATTATATAGATGATTTTGTAGTATTTGAGAGGAACCCTTTAGTGCGATTATTGCGACGTCAACAGCCAATTGTTTCGGCAATTCAAATTTTTCACGGAATTCTTCAAAGAATGTGGTTATGGTTACTCTTGCTCATACTAAAAGTCGTAGCACTTTCAGGTGACGCAGCTGATATCTTTATAACAGGTAGGGGATGCAAGGATCATAAATTTCTTTCTTCAGCAAATTAATCTTTTGAGCTTGATCTGTCCCAGTTTTAATTCTTATCGTAGGATCAATTATAAAACCGTCTCTTGTGATTGGATCAAATGCTATTATATTAATACGGCGATTTGAATCTGATTTACCCACACAGTGCACTTCTTTGTTAGACTTGTACTCTTGATTGTTTGATAGTTTGATTATAAATGTAAATAAATTGGAAATGAATATATTGAAAATAATTGGTGTACGATTAAGTTATTAGGTGCACAATGTATATTTTTAAGTGCACAAAAAAGATTAATTAGTGCTAAAAGTAGCTAGCGGAAAAAGTAGTTATTTTAAGTGCATAAAATGGGATTATTGAGTCTACGAAGAATAATATCCCTTGTCCTCTTCAGAGCTGAAGGTATTGTTGATCTAATTCGATGGTGGCGGGAGGTAATTAAGAGATTTCCGAATTTGCATTTGCGAAGGACGTGACCAAGGGATTCAAACTCGTTGCAATGTCTGCAACGGGGGCCGACATGACTTCTGCCTGGAACTACTCTCACTGGGGGTACACCACCGACTATCTTAAGACCATTTAGCCATTCTGTTGAAGACAAACCTTTTTTCTCAAATATTTGCTTGTTTACAAATGGACACTCTTCAAAAAGACACACCTTTTCCTTTCGAACGCAGGGAGTACAATTCCTCGTGCTCTCGTGCCTGTAGAGCCATACGCAGTATCTTCGATTTTCGTTTCCCTTTACTGGACTCAATACACTCCGGTAGGATTTCAAGTTTTTTGAGACTCTTTGACATTTTGTCCTCAAGATCACGGACAAAAGGAGGGGTCACCTGAGGCAGTGAGTCTGATACAAACGTTGTAGGTCTGGATAAAAGCTTTTCAAGATGTACTTAGAGACATTAATTTTTAAATAAAATACGAACTCAGTGATCGCACACGGCATTCATTTCTTTCCATGGCTTAAACAATTCAACAATAAAAATTTCACAACCATTCAACGATGACAATGGAACGGTGGCAATTTATCAACAGCAGGGTAACTTCACGTTGTTTGCTGTTTGGATTATTGGTCTAACCGGGTGGATCAGTCTGTGTACAGGGTTACGCACAACCTTTGCCCCCCCTCCCCCCGCTGCCCAGCGCATTCTAGGAGAGCCGGACAAAGAGTGAGATATGCATCTCGTACAGAATCCTATGAAGGATCTAGTGAACCACTCCGCTTGAAAGTCCGATGCGCGTAGCGGCGCTGACGAGCGCTTAAGTAAAAATCGGCATAAAAAAAGGATTTTTCAACGGTATTCAACGGCAACCGTTGAAAAATTCATTTTTCATGCCAATTTTTACGTAAGCGCTCGTCAGCGCCGTACGGGCGTCGGATTTTCAAGCGTATTAGCTCCCTAGATCCTTCATAAGATTTTCTACGTAATGCATGTGACCCTGTACATCCTCTCAACCAATCCATGTAAGCTGTAAACTAATTTTGCGGGCTTTTGCCCTGTTGCGACGGATTGTTTAGGCATGTGATTGTTCGACAAGTTCTTTTAAGTTCGTACTCCACCCGTACCTGAATAATTTTATGTATTTATTTGTAAAAAAATAAAGAAGCAAATAGAAACCAAAATATTGGGGGAAAAAATTCAAACTGAATTGATTGGGTTTTAATTGTCGAAATATTTCAAAACATGACTACACAAATCGAATCAATAGAACAATCTATGTTATGCTATAAATACAAATTTGAAACCAATCAAATAGCACGTGGAAGACTGATTAGTCGTATCATATTAGCCGACAATCCAACCTCATTAGCAGAATCTAGTTTTGGAAAGTATGTCATTAAAAAGGCTTGATTAAATTCAAATCATAAGTAATACCAATTCTGGCATGCATAACTTAACTACATAGGTAAACTAACTCGTGCGACGTAATTATACGTGGTAAGACTTATTCCGTCCCAATGACTGTCCGTGTGTCCGTCTGTCGTCCAGCTTTTCACAAATTTTGGCAGCGAATGAGGATTCCACCCTGTATCGATTGGAGCAAGCGCTGCACTATGCCGTTAGTCACTGTTATAAATCAGTTTTGTTCTACAGCGCATGCTTCACTTTTTCTAGAACAGTGCATTACAGTCTATCCGTTCATAATAGGGATATCGCTTAAGTTACCATGTACAAAACTGAGCTATGGAAGCGTTCCGGAAGCGATTCAAATCAAGGTCGACGAGAGCAGCTTTATGGACTCTGTGGCTTCCGGAAACAGATCGAGCATCAGTCACTGGTGCTCAAGGCCAAGGTGTGGAGTAAAATATTCAATGCGGGCTGCGATGGAAACACTAGAAATTAGCTTTCGATTCAAATTTTTTACAAAACTTTAATTGATGCCGTCTCCAGCAATAGAAGAACCTGGAAGCAAGAAAATAAATTTGATTTGGCTGGTATGACAAACTATCCACAAATATAGGTAAACGTAAACAATATGTCTCTAGCAAAGTGTTATGAAGCGTACTGGAATAAACAAAACTAATCCATGTGAGCAATCAGTATAACCCAAATATATTGGACAACATCCGGTTTACCATGATGCAGGAATTGAATGTTGAACGTTTTATTCAATTACGCTTCAAATTGCTTTTTTTTTCTTTGCTTGGATTATATTTTACATTAGATGATTTAATTTTAAAATTAAGCCATAAGCCTCATACCTCATTTTCAAATTTTGGTATTGTATTATAGTATTATATTTTTAGTTGTTAACCCCAGATCCCGCTTGACTTGATCAAATTCACCTGTAAATACTGCAAATCATCAAATAGCTTCTGGATATATCATTGGAGGATGATATATTACCGAAGATTAGAGATAAACTCTGAAGTCGTTTTCAATTTATACATTCAATTTAATTAATAATATTGGGTTGTAATCATGCAATGAAATGTGTTTACTCCATTGGCAATTTTGTTATTATCTGTGTAAACTTAATTCATTTTTCTTTTACAAAATTAGTAAAAAAGATTGCTTGTGAGGTAATCTGCGAATAGATTCTGAGTCGAATTATTAAATTATCTAGCTAGAATCTTGACTAATGAATGCATATTATTAAAATCACACAATTATTCAAAAATCTTCTCCATAAATAACATGCCTCTTTAACATTTATTCGTGTTCTTTGCATACTAAGTCGTTATTCTCAGCAAACAACCTATTTCTGCAGTTGTAAGAGTTTATTACACATACTAAATGTCATTTGAATTCTTAGGAAATAAAATTTGTTCAAAATCTGACCGCAACCGCAATCCAGAGTAGGAAGGTTCCCGACTAGAAGTAAACCATGGGTGCCCTTGGGAACGTCCCATGGGCCAAATGCAGCTGAATTTGGGCCATAATCCCATATCCATTTTGCTATAGGAAACCATGGTCTCCCATGGGCACCAAACCATGGTAAATGCCAAGAAATCCCATGGGCTGATCGTATGTACTTCCCATGGGAGTGATTGGGAGTCACAAAAAGGTATCAACGCATGCTTCGATTCGAACTCGTTACCATGTGTACGCTGTAAATTTATAGTCCTAGGCGCAACTAACCTCGCTATCCTGCCTGTGCTGAGTTATACACTGAAAAAACTCTACCTCATACTTCAGCTCACAACTAGATATGTTGATAGAGAATGGACATTAGCCTCAAGCTTTTATGAGTTTTACAAAAAATTTCAAACTAATACGTATTCAACGGACAAAAATTTTGGAAATTACAAGTTGTACATTTTCAACGGGTAGTTTAAAGAATGTGTAGTGTCGATTTTTTATTTGATGAGTTCGGTCTTTTTCATTTGATTTCGTAAATGAAAGATTGAGAATTGAGAAGGAAAAAAAACTTCGTGTAATAACTCAAGAGTTCGAGTTTATCTATCAACCACGAACAACCCCGTAGAGTTTTTAAATAAAACTAAATAATATGCGCGGAGGATACACCTAGGGCTTTGGTTCATATACGAACTGCTCTATCTGATCTCTTCAAAATAAAATTGCATTTTTTTTACCTTACTACATATAACTATAAGTTTACTAGGGTAATTTTTGAAATTCAATTCTCCATTGTCATAGTATAGAATTGTCGA
>JAQGCA010001788.1:0-15940 GCA_034698945.1 Protaphorura quadriocellata
ATCGAAATAATTTAATAATCGAAAAAATAATCGGAATCGGAATCGGAAAAAAAAATTCCGATTACCAGCCCTGCTTTCCTGTAGACAGTCGCACAGCTGGAAGTTGACCTTTCGAAGACAAAGTATAAGGTCAAACTCGTAATTAAGCCTAGTCTTTGCTCTCTAGGGTTATCTTCAAGGTCCTGTTGCTTTCGTGGTAACCAGATTGACCAAGTGGTTTCCAATTTGTAAAGGGCAGGTCAGTAAGACCTCGTGTCACCGAATTTTGATATTGACCATGCCTCTTATGTTTTTGCGAGTACAACAGAGGTTCACAGACGGAGACTTGTTCCAGACCAAGCGGACTTGACATTCTAACAAACCAAGGTAATTAACTAACCAACCGCATTTGTTTCTATTTGAAAGATCTCTGAAACTGGACTATTGTTTTACTAATGGGATTGCAATTTTTTATCACAGATCCGCAAGACTTACATCAATTCATTCTCATTGAACTGAATTGAACTGACAAAACCGCATGATTTGTGAAATAAGTCAAACACAAATATGACGAATGCGAAAACATTGTCAAATAGCAGTTTTATTTAGGCAGTCATCAGGCATACCAGTGTAGCAGAGCAAATTGGGACTTCTCTTACAAATCTAATGAAGGTAAACTACTAATCGTAAGTACATGCAAATCATGTTTCACCATTACAATTGTGTTCTTAGGTCGCACTTTCGTTGCAGATCTAAATACTGAAAAATTTCAAAGCTTCGGCTTTGTTATCTAATTAGTACCGTTTACATTTCTCCAGGACTTGTAATTTAGTTAGAAAATGTTAAGGTACACCGTTGTCAGTCTTCATACCAATTTGATTAAAATGACAATATTATTACTGTATTTGAACAGTTTCCAATTTTCTATTAGCTATTTCAATTTCGTACTCTACAATCGTAATTCGTAACCAATGTTTATTGTGAGTACAGTACAAAGTTTGGTCTTTATCAAATGTAGTAAAATTCTGGTTCTGAATTTTTCAGAATCCAAATATTGAAAGATATTGCACATGCACTACATGTTCCGGAGTTACAGATATGCTATCGCAAGCACGATCACACAGAGATGATAAATATTATTAAGGTTAACTAATACGTAGAAAATGAGCAAGCTAAAGCGAATGACACTACACAAATGAATCAATAGCACCGCCAAAAGCTTTCTTGGTTTTGGCACACCCTGGAAGCTTTCATTTAGTCATAATAATACTAATTTCAAAAATCTTAACCAGTTCGTTAACGTTCTCTCCTTTCGTATTTTCTAGCACTGCAAAGGGAGAAAGCACAATTTATGATATTCGTTGGAAATTATATTTGGCGTGGAAGCAAGCAAGCATACATTAAAATTACTTTGTATATTACAGTCACGGGTGATCTGATCAGAACAACCGGAAATTTTTTCACGGGGAGGGCAATATTGTCTTCTACACAACACAAACAGGAATTACAGTTAAATAATATATTCATTGTAAATTAACAATATCATGCAGGTTTGTTCATTAGACAATCGACACAACACAACACATAAATCTGTACACCATTGTTCTTAAATAATAATAATAATAATAATAATTAATAATAGAATAATAGTCGTCCTTCATCACAACCAAAACTTACAAGGTTGACTAAAGCCTGGCAAGTAGCTCGACGAGCTAAAATATTACATTAAATTAAAACTAAAGACTAAACAAATTCCCAAAGTAGTCCACTGTCCATTGACATTGGACTCGGAGCTCGATTAATTGGTTTCAAATCCAAGGAACTAGTACTCAATGTATTATTACTTGGATTATTCTCTGGCATTGATGATGATGTGAAAATATTTAATGACCTTGATGACAACAAAGGGTCTCTTTGACCAAATTGATCCGAATTGAAATCCATCATAACTCCATAAAAATTATTATTGCAATTCCCACTCCCACCACCACCGCTACTATCACTCGTACCAGCAGGTGTGGTCGTCATTGAATCACCAATCGGTTCAGAAGTAGAATTTGAATTCATATTAACGGACTCCGAAGATGAATTATTATTTTCTGGTAAAAGATTATCAAGCCAATCTGAATAATCCATTTCCATGGGCATTGGTACATCTAAATCTGACGGTAAAAGTTGTCCCAACTCATCTAGTAAATCATCGGAAGCATTTGAATGTTTACCATTCATCAAGTGATGTAAATTTGAATGTGTGTGAAGGTGATGATTACTTGAACCCATAGACATATGATTATCACTAGTCCCATCCAAATCACCGTGAATAAAATCTGTATTGCTACTATTACTATCACTAGAAAGCGGGAAATGTTGTGATGATGACTGCTCGTCTAAAACAACGTCCATATCATCCACCAAATGTAAATCTTTCTCAACTTCACCGAGTAACATGGCCAAAGCTGTCCCATCTTCATCATCATGTCGCGGTGTAATTTGCATTCTAGATGACAAAAGACGATTTTGACTTTCATTTTCAGCATGGGCTCGACCAAAGTTAGAGAGATCTTCACTTATTTTAAGAATGTCTTGAGCTTCTTTCGTTAAGGCTTCCGCATTGGTCATATTATGAATGTGCGGTGGATGTGTCAGACTGGGAATTACATTTGATAGTGTTGAGGACTTTGCTTGTGTACCATTATTCGATGTTGCAGGAAGTGTGACTTGGAGGGGGAGCAGTCCGCTCGGGAGATTGGCAGTGGATGGGCGTGAGAATGTAATTGAAGTTGGGAGTGTGACTGCGAATGTCACTGGCGGGAGGGGAGGAGGGGGTGGGGGTGGAATTGTATTGCCTAAGGAAGGTGCAGCTGGTGGGTAGACCAAAATTCTTGGAGATTTCCCAGGAGTAGTTGGTGTTTGCGGTTCTTGGGCTGCGCTAGGAGGTAGTTCTGAAATTAAAATAAAGTATAATTAAGTTCAGCAGTGAGTTGTAACGTGATTGGAATAGAAGATAAACAATTTCTTATTAAAAATCCGAGCTTTATAGAATTTAAAATACTGGATTTCGTTCTTGAATTACTCGAGAACTAATTCAAAACTGGAATATTTCATATTTCCTGGCAATACTAAAGTCTACCACGAATTATAACAAATTATGCAAATATTTATGGGAACGACTATTGAAAATACTGGAATAATGAATAAATCGGTCTACTCGTATTGTTTTTATATTTTAAGTGTCGGCTAGACAGAATAAATTAAATATATAAGAAAAGACTAACTCTAATTTTGAACATTGTAAAAGTTTAAAATGGGAAATATTCCATTTCAATTGGAACTTCGGCGAAAAGGCTCAATGACTTGAAAGTAATATCATCAATTTACGAATTAAAAATCTCACCTCCATTTCGTATAAGTATTTCAAGTACGTCATCCACCATTTGACTTTTAAAACCTTTCTCTGATTTGGCATTTGGTGAAACAGTTTGTGCTGGATGCTGTGAATAAAAAATGTAACGCTATTCGAAATTCTTTTGGGTAATAAAATTTCATTCTCAGTAATTAATAACTACCTTTTCCTCTTCCTTGGGCTCACTCGCAACGAGACTTTCAAATAAACCTGGGTAACTTTTGATGATACCAATTCTGGAATCCGAGTCTTCTGGCTGGACTTCATTAATTTTGAGCAACCAGGAATGATCCATTTGGTCCGAATGGTTTATCGGGTCCGGAATTGATTTGGAACCTTGGCCAGATTCATTCTTGCCAATCTAATCGAAGTCATTACATTCAATTTTTGTTTTAAAAACATAACTCAAAAACATCATAATTTAATTTTTGATCGGTGTCCGGTGATAATGGAAGAATAATGTGATAACGAAAGTGATAACGAAAGTGAAATTGGCAAATCTAAAATTCGGGCAAAGTGAAGTTGGCAAATTTAAAATTTCGGATTCGAAAAAAGATTGCAGAGAAAGAAATACCGTCGAATGAACCACAATGTTTAGCAACTTTGCAAAAAGTACAGCCAGAAGTCCAACTTCCCATCCTTCAAGAAATGGAGCCAATCAATTGCTCAACAGTTCAACACGTACCCGACCACAAGTGATTCTAATTTTTTTGTTCGTACTTTTTCAATTTGTCTTTGATTTTGATTTTTAATAAATCTTTTGTTTTTCCAACTTCAATCTCAGTTTTTTAATTTGCCAACTGGTCAAAATTAGGTGAAATTGGCAAAAAAAAATATTCTCCAACTTCACTTTCGCCAATTTCACATGGAATCAAAAGATCTTGGTGACTTCAAACAAGAAATTAAATTATAAATTGAACATAAAATGTTCAAAGACAAGGACGAACCTGGAATGCAGAATTATTGGTTTCCGACATTTGAAGTTGTGGAATATTGTTCAAATTGTCTTCAGCATTTTTAGAAGTTTGAAGATGGGTCGTGGTTGTTGTGGCTATTTGGACGACTGCAAATGGAATCTTTGAAGGGGTTGTTGCAGTTGTTGTAACATCATTCCTTGGAGATTTAACGGTTTGAGTTGAAGATTTTTCTTTCTGTAACGAAACAGCCTTTTGGGGTTGTTGTTGGGGGGAGATTTGGATTTTCTGAGGTTGGGGTTGCGGTTGAATTTTTTGGGGTATAAAAATCTTTCCAATCTGGACAGTGTTTACAGGTTCCACTTGTTCCTGCTGTTGTTGTTGTTGCTGTTGTTGTTGTTTTTGTTGTTGCTGTTGTTGTTGTTGTTGCTGTTGTTGCAGCGAGTGCAAATGTATCAGCTTTTGAAGTTGTGTTTGCAAAGCTTGCTGTTGCATTTTGTGTTGCAAATGTTGCTGAAGGGCGAGACGGTGTTTCTGTCCTCCGCCCTATAAAAAAATGTGAGAAATTAGCAATTTAATTTATAACTATGCTCTTCCAGTTAAAATTGAAGTAAACAAAAATGAATAATCATAAAAATATAAATATTTATCCATACTACTCTGACCTTGAGTCAAAACTAAATTGCTGACAGTTCACTCAGAATCATGCCCGAGAGACCAACAAAATATATTCGACTAAAGAAAATCTAAAGTTTTCAGGTGAAATTACCTGCTGGGACAATTTCATTTGCTGTAACTGTTGTTGCGAATTTTTCAGAGCTTCTTGCAACTGTTCAATTTGCTTCTGCTGCTCCCTGATCAGATTTTCATCAACAACGACTATACCGTTCGGATTTCCCTTTTTACCACTATTTTCAGTGTCAACTGTCGGACTATTGGCGGCGTTTGAATTCACATTCCCACTCATCCCGTTACTTTTAGCCAGTGAGTTAAAAACTTGAATCACACCTCCATTATTATTATGTTTTATATTATTCTTTCCCAGTAAAGCTATCATGGCTGCAGTCAATGCACTCTTCGTGTTCGCATTTGAATTCGTGTTCGTCGAATTCGAATTTCCTTTCTTCTCTGCATTCTTATTTTGATTCGAATTTATAATATTTTCAATTTGTTGTTGCTGGTGTTGTTGCAGGGTCGCTGTAGGAGTTTCATTTACATCCATCATCTCATCCACAGAAGAACTCTCGACAATCTGAACTTCATTTTTAACAATCGTTACAGGTCGATTATTATTTCCATTCGTCTTCACCGTAGTTCCGGTCGTAGTACTTATCGATTCATCTTGCAAACTAAGGTCCGAGGATTTCAGTCGTTCAATTAACTGAGGTTTTGCTCCCGATACTGGCAAATTTCGTTTCTTTAACTCTGCCTTCAAATCACTCACTTTCCAATCGTTCAATTTGGCCATATTTAAATTCGGCGTTCCTGTTCCGAATGGCTTTGTTGGAGATGACACCGTAACATTGTTAGCAGGACTCGTGACCTTTGGCAACTCATTTTTCACTGCTGAAACGATTTCAGTGAATCCGGACGTTTGAGCAGTCGCTGTACCTCCTACGGCTGTTGTCGGCCTTAACTCTAACGTCGTCGGAGTGGAAGAACTAGAGGTGACCATCACACTGAAAGGAATGGTGGAGGAATTTGGTAGGATTGGAGCGGATGGGGATTTTTCAAAAACAAACGTTTGAGCGGCGGCAGAAACTTGGGGTGCAGGTGCGATGGGCTGATTATGTGTGGTTGTGGAAGGAATTGTTGCTCCAATATTTGATACAGCAGAAATGGTAGATGGAGACAGAACGGTTGGATTTGTTGCGGTAGCCATTGTTGGACTTGTGCATTGAATTGAGTGCATGGAAACAGCAGCTGCTGCTGAAATGGCTGATGCCAATTTTCCAGTTGCTTCCGACGGTGAGGTCAACTTGGACACAACGGGTAGAATGATTTGCGGATACTGTCAACGTTAAAATACGATCAAATTAATAAACCACGAAGTCAAATATAATAGTTGTGACGTTTGTTTGGCTGATTTTGTAAAATACAATATTAGATATACATGAACTAGCCAAAACGGATTGGAGCTGGTAACTGGTTCAATGTACGAAAACTTCAGAAGTTGGAAGCCGTTTTAATGAACATTGAATAATCATAGTTCGATTAAACAAGGTGTTCGAAAGAAGACGGAGTGTCAATACAGAAGAGGTGACTCTAATGACCTTGCTTACCTTGTGTTGCCATTCAAGTTGCCATTGAAGAAACAATTGTTGTTGTTGCAACAAAAGTTCGTAGGAACTCTCTGATTGTGGTGTTTGAATGGGTGGAAGTCCCTTCTGAGCAGACGGCGGACCTTTGTACTCATGAAATTTAATTTGTCTGGCCTTAGGTTGTGATTTTGTTTTACTGCTCTTTTTACTACTTCTACTCTTAGACGTGGACGCATGTTGTTGTTGTTGGAATTGTGGAGTGAATGTAATGCCCTGAGGGGTTACGAATGCCCGACTACCATGACCTTGACCAGCTTGTTGTTGCTGTTGGGCAGCCATACTATTCATGAGCGCATTTAATTGCTGAGGGTCAAGTTGTGACAACTTGTTCAGCGTCAACTGAGCACTCGTGACTGGTGGAGTAGTTGATGACGTCACAGCAGCTTGGACAATCCTGGAAAAAATTTGGTTTTGGATTTGTTGCGTGGGTGTGACGACATGAATTGGCTGAGTGGTCGGGGTAATAACCGTAGTGACTGTTGGTGTTACATTGGCCGATAAGGTCGGTGAAGTTGACAAGATCATCGGTATTGCTTTCGGGCTTTGTGGCGGAGCTGCTAAGGCCTGTGAGGAATTGGGCGACGAAGATGACACAGACTTGGACGCTTGGGACTGGTCCGGCGTTTCAGCCGGGGAGGACATGTCCGAACTAGAGTCATCCTCACTATTGTACTCGTTTGGAAGCTGTGGACCTGATGCATGACCTTCCGATGTCGCCTTGAAGGGCACAACACCCTCTGGAATGAATTGAAAAAGACATTTGAAAATTTAGATTAAGACTTGTGTTCGTGCGAAAGGATTAATGGGTTTGGAACGTGAATAGCTGTTGCTCTCTGACACTGAATGCAATCCCTCCCTGGATTCCAGTCAAAAATAGCGACAAAAATTTTGGCAATGCGAGTAGTCAAGCGAAGACAACTGAAGTGATTTGTTCAAATCATAACAACCCAACTGGGATAAAGTCTTCTTTCTAAGAGGAAAAAATCGAGTCTTCTCCTTCCCCCAATTATATGGCTTCTTTCATTACGAGGTGAAATGTCCACCTGTTTTAGTTGTCTATCCAGGAATTTGTTCGGTGAATTTAAAAAGGAATATCTTAGGAGGAGCCGCTCAAGTAAATGATCCCCGACGATGGCAAAATTCTTTTTGTTGGAAATTGTTTTATACTTAGAGATTTGACACCGCATATTGAATAATCCGAACAGCTCAGGACGTCAGCTTTCTGCCTGGTGAAATTCAAAGAGACCGTGGACGAACAATTTTCACAATGATTTTTGTATGGAAAATAGGTGTAAAGGCAAACGAAAAATAGTAACGAGTAAACTAAACGAAATTATGCTAGGCGAACTCAACAACCAGCCTATATCACTTCCCTGTACTCATGCAGAGTTGGGTCTAAGAGAAAGAAAGTAAAATTGTAACTAAATCCAACATATGAAATAAAACACACCAAAATATCTTGCATGAAATCATTAATTCGAACTCAAAAATATCAGTTCATCTCCTAAAACTTTTATATGCTAACATGGAATGCTTTTGCCAGGATTCTACAGAATTACTCGTCTGTTCAATTTGATGCCCGTTGGAATTGACTAATCCTTCCTGAAGCTGTCATGCCGATTCGAACCGGAACCGACCTAAGTAATGCTAGTGATGATTGTAAATCATCCTCACTACTGACGACGTAACCCTGAAAATTAATAAGAGGAGATCGCCATAGTACTTGTAATAAATTCAGAATCAAACCCATCAGCAGTGCTATCCAAAAGATAAACATTACAACAATTTAGCACCTACTCTTTCTAAACCTTGAGGATTGGGACAGTAAAATTCCCACTATTTTTGAAAAACAGTCCAACTCTAGGACATAACCTAAAAAGATGTGTCATTATGTCTGTAAAAATTCACTTCAGCCACACTCAGTGAAGGAAATCAGTAATTTCTTTCCAGTGTCAAAGTCTCTGTCGCAAGTCTCAGGAGGTTCATTTCAAGTGTCGAACTTCTTTAGATTTTGATAAATAACTGATCGGTGGGTTGAGCCAAATGGGCTAAACATGTCATCTTTATCTGTCCTCTTCTCCTGAATATTTCCTACTCATTTCTTGGCAATCTTTCTCGTTTCTTTTCCACAGCACTCGATAGTAGAACGAATTGGAATTGTGATTTCTCAAGAACGAGTCGTAAGAATCGGAAAAGAACTCAGTCTCAATCTCAAGTGTCTCTTCAGTTCAGTGCAACTTTAACATAAATTCTCTAACAAGAGTTACGATATGATTATCGGCCAACCATGTCATTTGCCCACATACCCACATGCAAGTAGTAAGGGTTGACAAAAGTAAACTAAGCCAGTTTGAAATAACTTAAAAATGTGTAATGTTTTTGCCAAAAATAAAGCTCGGCATGTGTAAAGTACAATGAAAATTGAAATTCCAAGATTTGTACATTTTTTTCACCGTTAGTACGGTCTACGGTGTACCAGTCAGTATTAGTTCCCGGATCCGACGGCTATCGCTTATCGTTTCCGTTCATCGAAAATTATGAATAACTTTTCAAAGTTTCTTTGCATCAGTCGAGGCCTTCACCAGGTCTGGAGTGGACGCAAAGAAAAGCAACATAATCGAGCAAACGTCATTACTACTACATACAGAAAAAAATGCTAATTACTAATAATTCTTTTAGTAGAATTAACAATAATTGTTAATTCTACTAAAAGAATTGATTGAAAGAAGGAAAAATGAAAAATCGTCACAAGGAGGAGAGACAACAGAAGTCAACAGAAAAGTTCCCTTGCTCTCATGTCATTTAACTCTCATAATTTTAAACCATTTCACCGCAAAAATTGCCACTAAACTGCTACTTACAGGAGCCTTACTATCTACAAGTATGCACTCAGAATACATATTAAGCTTGAATTAATGATCGAGAGTTCCTTAACATTTACCACTGCATGGCTTGTGTGTTCTTTCAGATAGATATCTCACAAAGATTACTGCAGACTTCAAGTCAAGGCTGCCATCACATTATACGAGGGTAGATTTTAAGTAATGAGCGTTTGATATTAAAACCTGTGCCAATCTGTAAAAATTCCACATTTTTGGAAACAGGATTGAATGTTTCTTGAATATTCATAAATTATACTGAAAGTTAAAGCCCGAAATCGGCAAGAAGGTTGAGTCAGACAATCGGCATATATAACGAATTCAATTAAAATTAAAGGAGTGCAATTAACGCTATTTGATATCAAAGTCAAACTTTGAAAATCGACAAAGTTTGGTCATTTGTAGGCACACGTGAACTACTTTTGTGAATATGACTGACAACTTGCGTTAAAGGTGAGCTAAAGTTATATGTGAGTTTTCTCAGTCTGAGATATCGACGAAAAAAACGGATTGAAAATGAAAATATAGGAAGTCCTGAAGACTGGTCAGACTTAGGTGCTAAACTTAGTTGTGTCTTTCCAAAAAATTATAGCCCAAAATTTTAACTCCGAAATTGGCGTTGAGAGAAATAATTCCGTAAAAACCAATTCCATATTGACCAGCTGATGTCACAAATCCAAAAATATTTCCACTAGCTCCAGACGATATTTTTTAGAATGCAGACTCCAGGCCTAAGAGCTAAGAAATATGTCTAGCCTCTTTTCTTTTCAGATTCTTAACATGCAAGTTAATACCGTACGCTCATAACTTACAAAAACACCCTCTTGCATTAGTTATCTACAACTACAACACAGAGTCACAATAATGTAAGTACTCGCAATGACGTAAGTTAAGCAAAACCAACGGTCAAAACCAGGGCAATTGTCTCACCAACTGAGCATAACGTTTTAACAAGTAAATTCATTATAACCGCCAATAAAATATTTTCTTAAAGAAAAAACGAGTTAACGATTTGGGACTAACTAAAACCTAAAATTGTGAGGCTGTAAGACATCCAAAGCATCAAAAGCAAATGGCTTGCTCGTTTACAGAAGCGCTATCGAGATCCTACAATCTACCTAAAAACAAGTCTTTGTTACAATTTTCGAAGTCGGATTCTAGAGTACGAGGAATCGATTGCTGTTCACTAATGCAATATTGTCTTAGATTCAATAATTGCGGAAAGTCTCTAATGCTCTGGGGCAAGAATGTACAACCTAGACTTTCCTACATTTTTTTTACCATATTCAGAGATATTGCAATTAGGACTCTGGTGCATTCAGTGTCAGCATGGTATCGACTAATTTTGACTGGAGCAATTACGACGAGAACTACTTCATAGTTTTAAAGTTGGCAAGTACATATAAAATGAAGCTTCTTACCTTTGATGGCTTGTTCAATTATAGCATCCGGAGCATGCAGAATGTTCTTCTGAACCAACTCGAGAGGTCCTGAAACGACAAAATACATGAATTCGAAATGTCGATGTTGTGTTGGTCGTTCATCAACACCAACGACGAAATGCTGAACAACTTTGGCAAATGGAAATTGGGAATTACTAATACAACCCCTACACTCATACTGGAAGTCTCAATAAGTGCTAATTGTTATACAGTGTATTGTTAGTATAAAATTATAAATAATTTTATCCCTTACCAGGTCGATGAATGAGATGATCATTAAGAGAGTCAGCCAACTAAAGAATCAGAAGTATTGAATACTAAATAGGTGAATAATTCTATCAGACCGTAACTTAGTAATATTAATTACTTACCCTTGCTCTTTTCAACATCCGTTGCTTTTCCGCTAAAGACGGAGCCACTCGAGCGTTACTATCTGTCAAAAGAAGAGAAAATATACGCGTTAAATTAATAATACGAAAGCAGTACGAAGTTCAGACAGGTACAATATTTCAATTTAATTAGCCAATCCTATTTTAGTATAGTACTACTCAAACAAATAAAACTTGTTCTAACATTTTGTTTACAACATTATTTTCGTTCCTATTAATTCGGCCATGTATTATACCCCATGTACCCCATGTATTATAGAGAATCTGGAAAAACTGCTGATTTTAGTTTACAATAATTCTCAACTGGAAGTATAAATTAGAAATTTGTATAATTGATTAAAAAAATCACATACAGTTCAAAAGAATGTGGTCAAAAGTGATTGAATTCATTAGCTAAATACAATGTACTGATTGTGGAGGGTTTATAAAATTAAAACAGTGTAATACTCCTTGCTAAAATCTACCCAGACCGCATTTGCAGTGTCTAAATTAAAATTTAACTAAAGATGGAATAATAAGTGTCGTGCTTTTCCCATAAATTATCAGAGAGGTCAACGATATAAAATGGCATGCGACCAATTTTTTTTGCAAAACTATTTCTTAACAACCCGTTACGGCTATTTTCCTATTTAAACTAAAGCACCGGTTAATCTTCAATGTAAATTCGAAGTGCATTCAATCTCATTCTATTATGTGAACGCATAAATATAACTGCAACCCGGAAATCGTCTCAAGTCATTTTACGGCTCTATTTTCTACTACAATTTTTATTCAATGCTGTACTCTATATTTTACAATATGCGGAAGTCCATTTCTCATTCCGCGCAATTTGTAAAAACCAGCAGTGCAAATTCTAACCAGTATAGCGCCAGCCAAACAGACTTGCATTCTGTCTGCTCTGCTTGCAAAATAAATCTGAAAAATAAAATAGGAGAATTATATGAATGAGCTTCACGCATCCAATTTCAGCTTGCACATGATCTCCCTACAGTGCCTTCAGGTTCAGCTCAACCTCTTAAGACAACGAGCCACTCGGAATTCTGAATTCGTAGGTATTTTGTGTGTATTATTAAGAATTCGATGACTTGCATGCCGACACCCTTGTCTTGAAAGCACACTACTAAATAATTCAAATGTCAAGACTCTTCTTGTAGTATTTCGAGCAAAAGAGCAAACTCCAGCTTGTAAAAGTGGAGTTAATTTCCCTAACATACTAATATTGTTTGAAAGTTTATTGCATTTAGCATTTGGGAAAACCTGCATGTGCAGATTGCAGATTCTGTCGAGTCTTTGAGCGTACTGTCCAAATGCATTTCTGCCTCCAAAATTACTGATTTTGAACTATAATTAGTAAAAACTCTGTCTTCCAAAAGACTATATGTTAGCGACAATACATAGAATTAACCAAATGATGAGAATTCCATCCTAGCAGTATTTTATGTAAACATTATTGTATACAAATTTATGTAAACATTATTCTGGATATTACTGTCGGTTTCTATAAATTCAGACGCTGATAAGAGTGAATATTTCTTCATCAACTAAACCTGGAATCACGAAATGGGCAAGCTGATCCGCATATCTTGAAACTTGAAACTAGATCGGTTGGTCTGTTTGTTTGTTTTTCCGTTCGAGTGCTAACCCCTGCATTCAAACATACAAAGTACGCAAGTTATATACGGATATCTGGTTTGGCCTGATAAATCATAACTGTAAGGGCGTCGACAAAATCTTTGAAGTTAATCAAATTACTGTAAATGGCGAACACAATTCTGCTTACTGTCATTAGAAAATCCACATGATCTAATTGAATTTTACAAGTTGTCGTTAGCATAAAAATAATGATACCATTGCTTCATTTCCACTAAAACTTACGACTCTACAAACGTTTCAGTCCACGGAGACAAGAGTGACGGGAGAAACTAAAAATACACGGCCAAAATAAAGAGGAAACTTGGTTTGACTACATGGAACGCATTCCGCACGCCCTGCTAGACAAAATAGCAATAAGTGCTAAGGACCTTGGATGAAAAATTTATGCACAAACTACAAACTTAAGAAAAAATAAACTTGGCTCTCATAGCTTAACCCAAGTTAAGTGCTTTCTCTGTCCTCAGCTATAAGTGACTTAAGTACTAAAACTTGTAAAAAAGATTTTCAGATGCAATTTTAAGGACTAACATTGACGTCCTAATCCATGCTTAAAATTTAATCATTTTTCTTCTCACTTTTTATCTTTATCCACTCGGTAAATCCGATATCATTGATATAGTCAACTACTCCAGAGATTCGTTTATTTAACACATTTTACGGGAAACAGGGAAAAATATTTATTATAAATGTTAGGCTCATACCCCGAAAACGGGGTTTGGCCGCTCTAAACGGCCAAACGCCGAAAACAGCGTTTTGCCATACCCCGTTGAAATTACCCCAGATGTGGGGATTTGACATAACCTAAACGAACTTAACTGAAGTTAAGTTTGAAATTTATAATTAAACACATGTTTTCGGGGTTTGGGAAATAGCTAAACGGCCAAACCCCGTTTTCGGCGTATGAGCCTAACACAAAGATTTATTGGTACTTTAAAATTACGAGTTTACCTAATGTGGATTGTACTTGTAAGAGAGATCGGAAATCTTGCTAATTCGTGGACACGTGGACACGTGACCTCTCTGATCCATGTTTACAAAAACGTTTGAGTGGTGCAGGGTATCGTTAAATTAGATAACAGGGAACCACTAGGACGGATAATCAGGAATTGTATTGTGGGTGGGTCCGTGGGTGGTGCCTATTCGATAGTGCATTCGTACATGCTTATTCCTAAATCTTAAATTCCGGAAACAATTTGTATCCATACATACAACAACCCTCACACCAAGGATAGTATCCTTGCCTCACACCAAACTTAGCAAAATTAAATTTTTTGAGAAATGATAACATTTTGTTACACAAAACGTAACTATTATTTATACGCACAAAAATTGAGGATTCACTCAGGACGGTCCTATTGATACCATATAAATTTAAAACGAGGGCGGACACTCGAAGTTTACAACTAAATAAATGTCAATTAAAATTATTTTGGCCAGACTTGAATCTGTTGACATTATTTATTTATTTATTTACACGTAATAATTTCAGCGAAGGCTAAACTTTGTATTTCTGCATTCTTGCAAACTCGAGTCATTATCCAAATCAAGCTCAAACTCTAATTATGATTTAAAGCTCCGAAATAATAAACATCATTCGTGGCATTTACCTTCGAGGATGTGTTGGCGAATCAATTCTTGTCTCGCCGGTCGTTGTTGAATCTTTGCTTTGAGTAAATCACCCATTCTGGCACGTTCGAGCCGTACTCTTTGACCCGCAAAGGCTGCCGGAGTTTTAGGAGCTGTAGAAAAAGTCAAGTAACACATTAAAATCCAACATTCACCAGGAAATTAAAATTTTCTAAATTAAGATCCTTGGCGTAGAACGACATAAAACCACCAACGGAGACAGTCAAGAATCAACACATCGACATCATCTGCCCACACCGCCTTAAGTAAATCGCGCAGTGCAGAGTAATAAATCTGTCATGTGGATTTCACAGCTACTTTGAAGAAATGATCTAATCGGTTCTTCATATACAAATCTGCCGTTGTGAACCGTTAATCGTCGCTAACATCTTCGTAATATTCTTCGGTTTTCAAAAATACCATATCAGTGAAAATACGTAGCAGACTCAATAAATCTTTGAAATAAAAGCTCGTGAAGATAAGATAACAGGTTTGACAGAGACAAAAATACGTATTCCGAAGGGGGTGCGTTTTATTTAATAAGATTACCGAAGGTTACCACTGGGCCGATGATTTACGGAACCAATCCGTACATTTTTAAAAGAAATGTTGCAATGCCGGTATATTCGGTTCGGTGACCAAATTAATTCATCAACTAGCAGTCTGTTGTTAATACAATTAAAACGAATGCCAGCAAATTCTGATCAAGTCCGTCAATTTCTTTTGTTTCAAAATCTTTAGTTGATATAATCTCGGTTGAATTAACTATTCAAAGTCAAACTATTAAAGACATATTGACATAAAATCTAGTTTAAGAAACTGTGGGATAATACATATTTCTAAGCAGTGATTTTGAGAAAATTCATACTTCAAATGAAGAATTGATTCTTATACATACAGTAATTTCGTTTCATAAGCATGAGTACAGTGTGTTCAAGAAAAAGAGCCGGATTGTTTGATTCTATTTTTGGCGTTGTGATAAGAATTTATGTTACAGTCAGGCTGTGATTTCTAATGCGTTAGGTCTACTGTTGTAAATAACTAAAAATCTGTGTTTCAGTTCAAATCTGTTGGGTTTATGCTGGAAATGTTGTGTAACACATTCAATAGATGTTGGCTGTAATGTATTTGTTCGTATATTAAATATTTCTAACTATTTAATATAAATTCTAGTTACTACGCCAAAAACGAAATCAAACAATCCGGCTCTTTTTCGTGAATGCTCTGTACTTAGGTAATTCCAAAATGTCTTGACAACGAAGTTAGCTTCTAGGAAGGTGGGTCCAAACCTCGCTGGTGCTAGAAATATTTGTTATTTTTCTGGTTGGTGGCAC
>JAQGCA010001789.1:0-15938 GCA_034698945.1 Protaphorura quadriocellata
GCCACCCTGTACTTCATTGAATAATCGTCTAAAGATTCAATCTCAATATTGTAGACGTTTAGAGAAGTATTGTATAAGCAGAGTTAACCGTATGCAACATGGCATAGCACAAAATATATACTTGCCCCTACGTGGATGTCTTAATTTATTTCATTCCCGACTTCTTGATAGATTTCGGAGATTCAATTGGAGAATTTTGAAACATTTCAGCGGCTCGAAACATTTCTGAAACTCTGTTTAGATTTTCTCCTACAGGTTTTCGTTTTTGCGACATCTGTGTAGTAGCTCTGTGGGAAACTCCTTCTTGCTACGACTTCATATACGGTTTATTCATTCATGATAGAAATCAGGGTTTAGGCCATTTTGACGTGAGCTTTTGCACGTGAAATGTTTGAAGGTGAGTTGTGGTGTATTAGACTCTTTCGGATAACTTTATTGATTTGGGACATTTTAAGGATTCGAATCGTCATGCTACTTGCTTCCTGAAAAAATAAACTAGAAAGCTGAGCTGGAATGTAAGTCGAAACGACCAGGGTTTTATGTCCCGAAGTTCGAAATCCTCAATAAATCAGATCACTCCTACTTTGTGATCGAGTAATTTGGAGCATGAATTATCCCTAGTACTATCCTTATTATTAATTATCCATTCAACATAACCCAACCAAACGGAGGGCAACACCAAGGTCAGAACCGCCCAGTCCTTTGGCAGGAGCTAAAAGCATCTTGCCTTACAATCATTAATTAGCAGAATATGATGATATCCGGGCAAAGTCTATCAAGAGTTATAGCTTCCAGTTGTAATTGTATAAAATGTTTATTTGCTGAATTAATTCTAAGCCACGGCAAATGTAGTTTACTTCAACAATATCTACTAACATGGTTAGAAATGTTAATTTAATTGAAATATAGTTTTTAGAATTATAGTTAAATATTATTAATTTTAAATTAACGGTTGGCTCTAAGCGGTGACATCTAGTCGGATGGAGATTCACAAATGTATCGCATTGCGGTTCTGGTTTTACTGAGTTCGAGTCCATAGTCGTACTCATTGTCCACTCGATACATCACACCATAGTCGCACCTAGGGGCAGGCAATGGAACTTCTCCATACCAATGAGAATTAGGAGCAATTGGATCGTACTTACTCCACACCCATCTTCCGCCGTAGTACGAACCGGCCGTCCAAACTCGGTCTGCAAAAGCACAAAAATAAAAATTAGTAATTACAGCTCGGTAAAAAAAATGAATGAAAAGAATTCTTACTTAGTTTTGCTTGACGAACATGGAGAAGGACCTGCCTTTCCTTCTGTGAGTCACGAATTGTCATGAGCGAAACATTTGACCCAATTGACTCACAAATAATCTTAGCATTCTCTTGTGTAGCCTGAAAACATTTAAGTTCCCCGAGTTAATTAACCAGTCAATTACTTCATAGTTACACTAAATATAATGTTCAGAATTACCATATCTTGAGAGACATACAAATTGCTAACTGACAGGGTGCCAATTTCACCCTCTGCACCGGACGTTACGGACCCAATGAATGTAAAACCTATGTGAGGTCAAAGTTCAAATATTTAAAAGTTCGCTTCAAATTAATGTGATAGTATAGTTCCAATCTTACCTGGGATTTCTTTTGCACATTGACCTACGGTGACGAGGGTCATGGCGGCGAAGGTCGTGAGAAGAAATGAGTTCATGGTGGATTAATGGGACGATAGTTGGAGCTCTTAACTTGCCCTGTAGTCAACCTGATATGTCTCTATTCGGTTCAAATTTTTGGTTCATATATACGAACTTTTAGCCATTTGAACAAATAAATGCCGAATTCTGAAGAAATAATCTACTTGCTGATGACATTCAATTTAGATATCTTGACATAATGAGTTTAACCACATTGATTTCATTGAAATCATCTGTACTCCTGCTCCGATCTGCAATTCTAGTTCTGAAAATCAAAGTCTCAATTCTTGCACTCCCATCTCTTGTGTATTGGCTTCTGCCAGATTGTGCAAACAAATTGTGTTCCCGACTCTGATTTCACAGGAAATATTTTATTGACACAGTTAAGGCAAAGTTAACGAGGGTGAATGCTTACCCACGGGAGTGACGGGAGGCATGTGGCTGACATTCAATTAACTATACGAAGACCTTATAAGAATATAGAGTATATAATACAAAATATCCTTTCAGCGTAATACACGAGGAGATTTCGCGATTATCTTTAATTAATTAATTAATTTCTTTTAGTCAGGTCAAGAATACCAATTTTCACTGTTGCCAAGATTCGGAACGGCTTTTTTGAATTGTCGTTGTCGTCCAAAAATTCAATTTTTATGTTTCAATTATTTTTGGCAAGCAGTAAACACAAAATCTGCAAAGGAGTCAGCCGTATGCAACATGGCATACCACAAAATATATACTTATATACAAGGTAACATAAGAAAATTCCTCAAAATGTTGACCTTTTCTAGCATTTTTTTTTCAACACCAAAATAAATTTTATTCAGCCACTACTGTCCTTCGAAGAATGCCCAACAGACACGGGATACAAATAACAATTTCTTTAAATATTATATGATTTCCAATAGTATTACTCAAAGCACGTATTAGAAACTAGTGTATGAATACAAATAATTCCTGGTATTTCTTTCCTTACTTCATGTAAAAATTTTAAGAAAGATATTATTTCGACATTGTTTAAAAAAATTGTAATGATTTTACGGGCCATTCTCAACATTGACACGGAGTAAAACTGGAACATTTGGCATGTGTTTTAATCCATAATTTTTCGACTTCTGCGGGGCGGTGGTGACCTCAGGAATTTTTTTGACGAAAACGAAACGAAAACACGAAAAAAAGCATTTGATTTGTGCAGACGACTTTACATTTTTCATTCCAGGGGTTCCTGACACGTACATATAGACTGTTCTGGCATAGTTCGTTGATTTGGCGAATTTCATTGATTCGGAGAATAATACAACCCGTTAGGAAGAAATAAGTCATGAAAACTTAAAAAAAGAAACCTATAAACGTGAAGTGAAACTCAATCGGAATGAGCCGGGTCTCATGGAATCCTTATCGGATTTAAAATACTCTTAATTTGTTCGTCAGGTATTTCCGGTTTGCAGGGCCGTTCTTAGGCACGTGCGAACTGTGCCCCCGCACGGTGGAGGGGCACCAAAAGTATGGAAGTTACTAAGAAATTTGTCAGAACCAAATGCAATGTGTGTCAAATCTAGATTTAAGTAAGTAATAAGTAATCATGGAATTGATATCAATTAAACCCAAGCAATAGAAATTGCGGTTTGATCGAATTTCGAAGGAATAATGTAGAATTCCGTGAAGTGTTAATTTCAAAGTAAATGAAACGTTTACGGGTTCGTAGACAGAGTCTTAATACCTTTAATTTGTCTGCATCTATTAAACTCTATTAAAATGTCGAAAGAACCAGGCGCTAGGAGGCAGTGAATTTCGAAAGTGGAAGGCAGAGAGCAGTTTCCTGACACCTGTTTGGCAGATTGAAAGAGGAAATTTTTGGAAAGATTAAAAGCAAAAATCAGGTGACACTGAATGTGCTGTAGATAACCAAGACTGTCCGGGTTCCATTGCCACTGCTGAGAGCGACATTGTGGTATGAATGTAACAAAAACAGAATCTCAATATCTGATATCTACAAGGCGTTCACGAAAAAGAGCCGGATTGTTTGATTTTTTTTGGCGTGGTTACAAGAATTTATGTTACAGTCAGGTATGAGCGATAAAGTTTAGCTATTTCGTCTGTGTGTATAAGTTAAAAGCTGTTGGGTTTATGTTTGAAATGTTGTGTTGCCTTCAATAAATGTTCGATTTAATATATATATTCGCGTATTAATGATTTCTAACTATTTTTATCTTGACTGTGACATAAATTATTGTCGCTACGCCAAAAACAAAATGAAATAATCCGCCTTATTTTCGTGGACGCCCTGTACAATATCGCAATCCACTCAGTCCAGAGAAGTGATGGAGGCACGGCGTAGTAAATGCCGGGCTTTTCCATGAGGTTCATTTCCCTGTCAATCTGCTTCCCAATTCCTTGTACAGGTGGGCGGGTTTACACGGTAGTTGGTACCCAGAGATCTTGGCTTAATTGTCTTAGTCAATGGAACCTCTAGAGTGACTTCTCTTGAGAAGAGTCACCTCATTGATATCAATTTAGGCCTACGAGCAAGAAAATTCGTGAAGCTGATAATGCGTGAATCTAACTGAGAATATAACTTTAATTCGCCTGTTTGTAATAGTCGCAGTCGCATTTCGTCAGATGTTAAATGCAAGAAGCATTCACATTGTTGATGTTGGTCTCTTGTCTCTTAGGAGTGCTCGATGATTGTTTACAAAAAAAATAACAACTTTTTTTCGGATTGGATGAAAATGTATTACAAAGTCCCATCTGGTTGGCAGTTTTCATCCAATTTTAAATATCCATATGGGAAATCCTGGGTTAAAATGCCCTAGTAACCGCTTGGTTTAGAGAGAGTAAAAAACAAAATTTTATTTTCGAGAGGTCAGATCGAGCACTCCGAATGTACCAAAGACCTCGGTGTATCCTCCGTGGTTAAATGCTTGAAAGAATTGGAGATTTTGAGGGCGCGTTTTACGGTGCCGCACAGGGCGCAAAATAGGCTAAGAACGGCGCTGCCGGTTTGGCCGGAATTTAGTGTATAAAGATATAACTCATAAGCAACATGCCTTGCCTTCCAACCTGGCCGAACCAAACGAGTGGCGCCCAATGACCGAACCACCTAGTCCTTTGGTATGAGTCAAAAACAGCTTGACTTGAATTCATTATTGAGCAGGCTATAGACTCTGGTTTTTTACACTGTAAAACACAAAATTTTGGGCGCAAATTTTTGAACGCGTTCCCCATGCTGAGTCGCAAGTAAACGGAATACTTTTTATTTTTGCATTAAGATTTCTTTAGAAAAAATATTTGAACAAAATTAAAAAATAACATGTGTCCAGCTGGACTCAGGGTTTGTTTAGATTCAAAAACCTGGAACAAAAAGTTTTGCTGTCAAGAGGAATAGAAGCCGTGCCCTGTCACATGTGCAGAGCGGCGCAAAACGAAAAGACCAGAGTCTATTTGAACCGTAACCCTTCAAAATCTATCAATAGTTATATAGCTTCCAGTTGTAATTGTTTTAGTCTTTATTTGTTGAATTAATTCTAAGTCAATGCACATTCAGTCTATTGCATCAATATCAAATAACATAGGAAGAAATGTATGATTTAATTGGAAAATAATTTTTAGAATCCTAGTTAAATTTTATTAATTTTAAATCAACTAGATGTGGAGTGATCTAGTCTGATGATGGAGTTTCACAGACATATCGCAATGCAGTTCTGGGTGTACTGAGCTGGAGTCCAAAATCGTATTCATTATCCACTCGAAAAATCACAGCATAATCTGGTCTAGCGGTGGGCATCGGAATCTCGAGATACCAATGAGAAGAATTAGGGGAGATTGGATCATACTTGCTCCACACCCATCTACCGTTGTAGTAAGAACCGGATGTCCATACTCTGTCTACAAAGTACAAATTAAAAATCAGTAATTACATTCTAACCTTGGAAAAAATAAATAAATGAAAAGAATTCTTACTTAGTTTTGCTTGACGAACATGGAGAAGGACCTGCCTTTCCTTCTGTGAGTCATGAATTGTCAAGAGCGAAAGATTTTCCCCAGTTTTCTCACATATAATCTTAGCATTTTCTTGTGTGGCCTTAAAACATTTACAATCAGCAAGTCAATTAACAAGTCAATTACTTGATAGTGACACGAAATATTTAATTCCAAATTACCATATCTTGAGAGACATACAAATTGCTAACTGATAGGATGCCAAATCCACCCTCTGGAGCCGAAGTTACGGACCCAATGAATGTAAAACCTATGTGAGGTCAAAGTTCAAATATTTCAAAGTACGTTTTGAGAAATGCGATAGCACAGTTCGAGCCTTACCTGGGATTTCTTTTGCACTTTGACCTACGGTGACGAGGGTCATGGCGACGAAGGTCGTGAGAAGAAGTGAGTTCATGGTGGATGAATAGGGTGATATAGCTAGTGCTCTGGATTTGTCAAGTAGTAAACTGGATGTGTCTCTATTCGGTTAAACGTTTCCGTTTATATACAAAATTTCAGTCTCTTGAACAAACAAATTCGAATTTCTGAAGAAATGATCTGCTTGCTGATGGCATTCAATTCGGACATGTAGACATTATGATGAGTTTAACCACATTATGATTTCACTAAAATAATGTAGTCCTTTGAATTTTACCAATCTCAGTTAATTGCTCCGATCTCCAATTCCAATTCTGTCAATCAAAACCTCAATTCTTGCACTTCCATCTTTTCTATGTTGGCGTTTGGCAGATTGTGCAAACATAATGTGCACCTGGCTCTGATTTCACAGGAAATATTTTATTTATACAGCTAATGCAAGGTCAACCAGGTGAAGGTCACCACATAAAGCAGGTGTGAGTCTGAAATTCCTTCTTTCCTTCAATAAATTTATTTTAATTCGTTGGACAAATCAGCTTTGTCTAATGAATGTCGATCAAGTTAAAATCAAACTGAAAATGGATGATAAATTAGTACGAGTACATAAGTCAAATCAATCAATCAATCAATCAACCTGCAGGATATTCCCAACAGGTTCTCTGAAAATTGTAGAAATCACAACAATTCTTTATCAATATTCAAACCAAATGTTGAATCCGATACTTAACTGACGACCTCGGCACCGCAAATCACATTTGATATTATTTAAAAATCAAAACATCCCGTAAACAATTAGTGGTTTTGGCACAAAGACAAACTTATACACCTAATTTTGGAAATTTTTTGTAAGTTAAGCAAATGAAGAAAATGAGGTCGAATTTATTTCTGCCTTAGGTTCGGCTCCACGTTTTGCTATAACCAGATCCGGCAATCTCGAATCAGTTTCTTTTGCAGATGGTCGCGAAATTCTGCTTTTCAGATTCGCGTAAGACCGCTGGAATTTGGACCCAAAACTTGGTTCCTGGAACAGTAAATCATAAATCAGAACAGCTATTCCGATTGTCAATTTGAGAGATTCGAACTCTATAAAAATAAAGAGTTTCGACTATGCTACTATGCTATGAGTGACCCGTGAATTTGTCTCGGGTTTAATGCAATATTTTACTTACCGATCGGGAACCGGTGGAATTTGATGTTGCTGTTGTGCCACTGCGAGTTGTCTTCATAGAACATTTTGGGAAGTATTTTCTTACGAAATATTGGAATTTGGGATTCAGAAGTCCATGGAATATCAAAAGTAAAATTCCCTTCAAAATTTAATTTTAATACAAATTAATTTTTGTCAGGTCCCCATTTTTCTTTCGTAACGTACCTGCGATGCATTCAAAATAGTAAAAATATATGCCGCAACATTAGCAAGAACTGAGTTGTCAATTGCCATTAGGATACCGAAGATCCAGGTCAAACCCAATACGATCGAGAGTGACGAAGTGGTCTTTATCCAATCTCTTCGAAAAGAACAATTTTAAAAAATGAAATATTTCTCAAATGTTTTGTTTAAATATTTAGAACTAACGAGTACGATTTTCCTTTGCTTTTCACCGAGGGGTGACGATTGTTGTAAAAGTTGTGCATTTTTCTGATACAGAAAATTAGGACCACGAGATTAATCTGGCACAGCGAATATCATAAATATTAAAAGCATTGTAGAATTGAGTACTTTCGAATCTGATAAGTTAGAAATTGTAAAGTAAATACCAAGATGATGATTACAGCTGGTCCCATGAATGTCCAAATGTACTTTCCGTTGAGCCAACAACTATTGCAAGTCAGAAAAAAATTTCAAATCTCAAGGGGTGAGCGCTAAGTAAAGTGCCTTAAATGTTGGTCTTACAATGTGTCATTTCCGTAGACCTCATCATTATTCAGTCCGTCCACAAGCCCGGTGATGCCAACAATGAGAAAAGGAAGGCCATAGGCGACACCGAACTGCATTCGAATATAATC
Organism: Protaphorura quadriocellata; assembly: GCA_034698945.1. Lineage (NCBI taxonomy): Eukaryota > Metazoa > Arthropoda > Collembola > Poduromorpha > Onychiuridae > Protaphorura > Protaphorura quadriocellata. The sequence goes on from JAQGCA010001789.1 coordinate 8,050, forward strand.
CTTACCCTTACCAGGAGTATCCATATTCGAAATCCATCGAAAAATTTCAAATCCCTCGAAAGCCATCCACATGAAGGCACATAAGAAAATGTAGTGCAGCAAAACTGCGGACGCAATGCAAACACCCTAAGAAGTAGGATGTTAATTAATGGACGATAGTCACTTCTGACAAGTGGAAAACTTTCGAATTACCTCACTGAGGTTGAAATAATGTTTGTCCATAACAAATACCATGAGTAGGTTCCCAACCAGAAGACAGGCACACAAATTGATGGTCAATTCATTCCTTGGACTCCGCTGAGATTGCAGAGCGATAAGTATGGACAAACAAACAATCAAACACAGAATTGAGATTGTTGAAAATGCCAAGGTCAGAATCTCAAGTGCTAAATCCTTGCCCTACAGAAAAAGTGATAAGGAAAGTTTAAAAGGAATTTATAATTCTGGGCATGTTGTCCAGAAGCTAGCAGTTGGAAACTTACGATATAATTGTGAACATCCATCAAAAGTGCGAAGGAAGTGAGATGATCACATTCACAAATCGTTTCATATCGTTTTGACGTAACCACGAAACACCCATCCGATGACCACATTCTTCGAATTGATTGAATACAAGTTAATAATTTCGGAATTACCGAAGTGTATTTTTTAATTCTGTATTACAAGTTTGCAGTGTCCCAGAAGACACAGGCGGACGTCCCGATAACTGCCTTTGGTGTTTCCCCTTCGTGGAGATCTCGACGAACATCCGCAATGGTATCTCCCCAGGCCACCAAATTATGACGAAATGTGATTTGCACTCCATTTTCTAATAAAAAGTCTTGCAGTCAGTACCTCAGGCTCACAAAGCAACCTTTCCAAGTGTTTGTCAAATTTCGACCTGAAAATCTTTGTGAGAGTTCATTCACTTAGGCTAATAGAGTGTTTGAAATATCTCGTGCCACTTTTGCCGCAAAATGCTTTGAATGACCTTCATGAGGTCAAGATGTAATGTACATTGATGGGGATTTGAGAAACCGTTTCCGCAGAAGGCCTCACTTTTAACACATGCTCAAATTAGGCCTTTTGCCGAACTGATTTCTCAAATTCCTACGTATGTACATTACATCTTGACCTCTGGAGGTCACCCAAAGCATTTTTTGGCAAAAAATGGCACAGGAGATATTTTAGACACTGTGTTAGCATAAGTGACTGAACTTTCAGAAATATTTTCAGCTCGAAATTCGATGAATCCTTGGAGAGGTTCCCTTGTCACTACAAACCAGTGAAGTTAATCCCTCGAGTAGGCGTTGATTGGTTTGCAATCCGGATGTCACTTCCTAGAGGTGTTTCAGCAAATGCAAAATCGGAGAATCTGAAAATCGGGAACTGATAATTCAAAAAAATTGTCCGAATGGACTTGAATAACATGTCAAAACTAACTTCGAATCCTTAAGACCACCAAAGCTGAACCCCATTATATTGCTATTAATGAATTTTCTTTGCAAAGAATTTCCATCAGGTCCAATACTAAAATGAGGAAATAAAAATTGATAGTGTCTTCCAATGAGAATATTAATGATTTAACGGGTACTTATTCAAATGTCCCGGAAAAATCAAGTTTGCTTCCTCTGGTTTTATCTCCACTCCGAAAAATTGAACCATTTCCTCTTCGAAATATTTTCCCCAGTCCGATGGAAGATTTATATGAGAGACCTTATTTGAATATTCCTGAGGAAATGTCAGGTCTGAGTTTCCCGTCATCTGAACACCGGACATGAGTTGAAATTCTGAGAATTTGTTAAAATTTCGCCTGTAGAGTGAGTCCTCTTCGGGAATGATTTCCTTGTGGTTCCCGTTCACACTCGCACGATGAGCTAATTCCAATGCAGTAGTCTCCAAAGCCAAAATAAATTCCGTTCCAGTTTTGGAACGGTTTTGCTGCAATGAAAATGGTCAGTCACATATGTTGAAATTAGTTTGGTTGTCAATGAAAACACTAGTAAACTAACAATTTCTAGCTCTTCCCATGGTTCTTTGGCAGATAAGATACTGCCAAAGATTTCCCAAGTAAATTCAGTTAAATTTTCAAATTGATGCAGTTCGACATCGTCTACTAGACCCAGTACACGACTACTAAGATATAGTATGCCTCCAATTTCATGACCAAAGTATGAGCCTTCTTTTGCCTTCTCGCCAATCCGATTTATATGGTCACTCGCATTCGTTGGTGGTATAGGCAAGCCCTAAAATTATTTCAATTGATAATTTTCGAATTTTGTCGTTTAGGAATTCTATAACTTCAAAAGTGACTTCAACACAGAAGTACAATTTACCTGATCGATTTGTTTCTCAATCTCATCTATCCAATCACTTGAACAATTCGTGTAATCCGGAGTTCCCCCCAAGAAAATGCCATTTTCTTGGCAAAACCATGTCGCATTCCCTTTTGCATTATTCGGACAGCTCTTTTGACCAGTATTTAAAGCGCACACTTCCCAATCTTCTCCATGCCGATCCGTAGCAATGCAGAATATTCCTGGTTAATAATGAATTTCAGTTTTCGGGGTAAATTTTTATTTTATAACACTGAAACTGTTGAGCTGAAGTGAAATTGACATGGCACCTTATCGGGGGCTCTATTAACCGTATGGTATTTTGAATGTCGAAAACCCATAATGGCTTGCAATTACCTGAGAAGCAATCTCTCGCAACAGTGGTTTCCGGGAGTGGGTTAGAAGTGGTCGCCTCGGTAGTGGTTGAAGTAGTGGTCGTGTTGGTCATCGAAGTTGTTGGAATTTCAGTCGTTGAAGTCGCTTCTTTGATTGTGGATGTTGCTACAGTGGTTTCGGTGGTGGATTCTGTCGTAGCAACAGTGGTGTCAGTCGTCGATTCTGTCGTAGCAACAGTGGTTTCGGCCGTCGATTCCCAATATGGATCAAAAAAGGTGAAAACAATTTCATCCAATATTTCTGCGGGACTCTCCGATTCCCATTGAGGTGACGTCAAATTAAAACTGATTACCTGAAAACCGAAAAATATTAGAGGACCATTCTGATCAATTCGAATGAGGCCGCTTGAATTCATCGGACACATTTACAGTCCGAAAGAATCCGACCCTAAACAATTTCTGTAAAATTATGTAATTACGGTATCCCAATAGAGTGGTAATCCGGTGAGATCGATGGAATCGGACCATTCCCAGGACGTATTTGTAATCGGTGTCGAACCGGGAATTGGTCTTGGATAATCATTAAACGGAAAATGTTGGTAGCAAACTTGGATTTCTGCACCAATTCCCTGAACGTATGTAAATAATCGAACCGCTCCCAATTTGTAGCCTTCGGGGACTCCCATAGCGCTAACGTTTCCCACTGTCATAGTGATTTCACATCTCTGGAAACATGAACTCCAAAGCCCAGTTTCTGTCAACTTTGAATCTAATTTCGCAAAATTGCATACTTCGCCGTAATTGTCGAAGTAACCGCAAGCGGTTAAATTTCCACCAACCATAGTTAAATCGTACCAATCGTCTACGGACACCTCAAATGTTTGACAAAAGGTGATAGGCAAACAAACAATTGAAATTATTGAAATGAGCCAAACCATTTCAACTTTCATTTTGGCCTGGATACCCATAGTTGGACAAAGTTTGGAATCTCTGGCAATACTAACAGTAACAGTTAACAAACACAATTGAATTCTGTCATTTATACTCTGCACTCCAAAGTTTTTCATTCACTGCACTACTGTTGGATTTCCCTGATAAGAATTTTTTCGAACACTTCCTGAAAGAACAAATTTGATTGACGTGTAACCATGGACTAGTTACATATTATTTATCAATCATATCAGTTTAAAAATTAAAAACTGTCCCTGTCAAGTCAATCTGTGCACATTACATAATCTACTTGAGTTGGATTGATGTGTCCGTCTCCATTATTGATCACTGACACCTCATTTAGTGAACAAATAGTTCCCTCTTTCACCTGATTTAATGTAATAATTACTCGATAACGCGATAATACAAAGGAGCCTCTTTAGTAATAAACGACTAGTAACAAGGTAGGATGCTCTCAGATCGGTCTCAAATTATTTTGGCAATTCAAAAATAGCGTCACGGTTTCCAAATTCAGCTACTACGGCCATGATGACTTGTAAAAAATAATTTGGTTGGCCAGAACTAGAACAATTACTTAAACAATAGCTGATACTAGAAATTTGTAGAAATTCCGAGCTGCAATTATGAATGTTATCAAGTGTAGTGTGACTATATATATGTAGGTCCATTATAATCCGTCAATATGAATTACAATGCGAACTGTGTTTATCATATCAACAAATTGTAGATTATTCGTTGGACTCCATGGGGAATTGATATGATTGATATGATTGATGAATGAATGAATATGAATATGAATATGAATTGGTGGGGAAATATTTGCAATTGTGGAAAATCAAGGTCGGTGGGTTGAAATGCTGAGTTAAAACCAGGTTCTCTCATTTAGATTGAATTCTCATTTTGATAAATCAATTGGCATTGTTGAGTCCCGAATTATTTAGACCAGATTAAAATAGTATATGCGGGTCCGCTTCGTTCTCGGTTTCGTTTTCGTACGTCCACCGTTTTGTCGCATCTTGTCTATTTCCACTATCCACTTCACAGTCCTTGCCGCATTTGTTGCATGTTTATATCTTTTTTTTATCGACGTGAGTCTTATGAATCAAATTTTTACAAGTTCTAATGTTAACTATAGCTTTTGTTCAGAAAAATTGACTGTGTTACCGATGAATGACAAATTAACGGTCCCGAAAATTTCGAATAGACGACAAATGCGTGAAGGGAAATAAAATATTTGAGTACACAAATGTCAATAGAACTTTCGCTGTTCTAAGTTTTTAATATGGCGTATAACAGGTCCGGCCGAGTTTGAGGTAGTCGGAAGGTCACTGCCAGTTGTCGTTCTGGACTTAAAAAATTTAATAGGTGCGTCTTCTGGAACTCTAAAATAAAATCCGGTACTCGAAAAATTGTGTAAGGCCGAATATTTGGATGGCTGATTTTATTTTTTTCTATTCACGTCTGTTCCGTTTATTTAACCGGTGCGGTATCAAATAACATTAGGCGAAATGTAGAATTGAATGTAAATCATTTCTAAGTCTGAATTCTGTTTTATTATTTATTTTGAACATGAATTTCATTTGAATTGGAAGTATATGTTTGACTCATTCAATTGATTTAATCTGATGGAGATTCACAGATGTATCGCATTGCGGTTCTGGTTGTATTGATTGAGAGTCCGTAGTCGTATTCATTGTCCACTCGATATATCACACCATAATTGGGTAAGGCTGGTGGCATGGCAACTCCGCCATACCAATTTGAATTGGGAGAAATTGGATCGTACTTACTCCACACCCATTTACCGCTGTAATACGTACCGGCCGTCCATACTCTGGCTGCAAGAAAATAAAAATCATCAGTTACATCGCTATATGTCAGAAAACAAAAAAATAAAAGAATGAAATTAATTCTTACTCAGTTTAGCCTGACGAGCATGAAGTCTGACTTGTCTTTCCTTCTCTGAGTCACGGATTGTCAAAAGTGAGACATTTGGCCCAATTAACTCGCAGATAATTTTAGCATTATCTTGTGTAGCCTAAAACAATTAAATTCATCAAATTAATTAACAAGTCAATTACTTCATAGTTACACTTAATATTTAATTAACAAATTACCATATCTTGAGAAGCAAACAAATTGCTAACTGACAGGATGCCAAATCCACCCTCTGGAGCGGACGATACGGACCCAATGAATGTAAAACCTATGGACCCAGGTCAAAGTTCATGGTAAAATATTTGAATATTTGTTTTAATTAATGTAAAAATAAAATTTATGTCTTACCAGGTGGGATTTCTTGTGCACATTGACCCAAGGTGACGAGGGTCATGGCGACAAAAGTTGACAGGAGAAAGGAGTTCATGATTTTTCAGTGGGAAGATGGCTAGGGCTCTGGACTTGTGAAGTAGTCAACTCGATATGTTTTTAATTCGGTTCAAATTTTGAGTTTATATACAAATTTTACAAAAGAATTTTAAAATTCTGAACAAAAAGATGTATTTGCTTATGACACTGACATTCAATTCGGACATGTTGAGATTAACCACCATAACCACATCCCAATTTCAATGAACACGTCAATCATTCCATTTGTAATTTTAATTCTGTCAATTCTTGCACTTCCAAACTTTTGTACATTGGCATATGGCAGACTTTTTAAACAATTAACACACCTGGACTGAGATTTCCCAGGAATCCGCTATTTTCGCAGACATGAATGCAGGGGTGACGTTTTAACCACACGAAACATGTATGCCTGTGTCTGGAGTTGAAATTCCTTTCTTCGCTCAATTAATTTCCTCGAGTTCATTGGAATTTTATAGATGCATTCACAAAACTCATTATTCTTTCTATTTTACTATTTACGTGGCCATTTTAAAAATTTGAACTCGCACACCGTATGCGTACGTTTTCTGGTACCATTTAGAAATTGTTACATTTAAAAAAAATGAAATTCGTCGACAGAATCCAGTACAAAATACATAAGTTTTACAATTTTTATTTTTCAGTTCTTTTTATGTAGGTATATGGAAATTTGGTTTAGAAAATTAATGAATTGGTCATACAGAGTGTTCATTTGTGTGTGATCCATATTTGTTAGCTTTGCTCTTGCTGATCAGTGGCTCAGCCACACCCCCTTCACCTGCAAAGTCAGCCTGAATCTCTTCCAATGTCTTTCCTTTTGTCTCAGGGACAAAGAAATAAATATAGACTGCCCCAAATAGACAAATCCCCATGAAAATCCAATACCCACAGGCCTTTCCAACGAGGTCCATCAAATCTAGGAAAAATCTTGTGACTGTGAATCCAAGGAACCACTTGAAGGCAGTTAGGATGCTTGAGGCCAATCCTGTAATGAAATATTATAATGTATCACACAATCTGCGTTAAATCATGGCTTAACGTATATTTCTAGGAGGAGGAAAGTCCCCAACTCTATGCATGTGATATGTCAAGCCCAGCACTTGCTTGTCATCCTCTCATTCATTGAGGACACGGCAAGCCAAGGGGACGCACCGCATCAGCCACCGAGCACAAACAAATCATCTCTATTCAGTGATATCTTTAAATTGATCGGTTTCTTAAGAAAAGTGAATGTCCTGTGTCCTCCTTTCTGGACTTCACGTCCAAGAACGGAGAATCTGTGTCGTGTTTCCAACGAAATATTTTTTAAAATAGTGTGCTGTGCCGTGGTTCCACTTTTCGCCGCCCTAGTGGGTTCAGCAGTTTGGCACTGGGCTGTAGTACGCTGTTTTTACTCTAAAAAAGTTTATATTTGTGGACGTTCGGCAACATAAAACATTTTATACAATTAATTAATTTCCAAAATTGATGTGAGGGAGGGCTGAAACTGGGGAAAAATTGGGTGAGTGACGGAAAACGCAAGGTGAAGGGTGACAATGTCACCTAACCTCATTAAATTAAAAAACCAAGTCAGTTCGTGGTGGTCGATTCACCTTCAAATTTCGGATGGAAATTGTAATTTCGTAACATTCAACCAAAAAAATCGGGGTAATACGTTCGGTGTTTGTAGTTTGACCAGTCAGATTGATCACTTGTTTGATTTACCCTTAACATGTTGGGGCATGATTTCGCCTAGTATCATGTATGTGATGGGTCCAACACCGATTGAGTAAGCCACGACGTAGGTCAAGAGACTCACTAGAGGGCACCATTGGAGGTATGTCATGGCGAATGATTCACTGTAGGACTGCACAAAGAAGAAGAGCCCGAATGTCCCTAGAGAGATCACCATTATGATTTCACTCGTCAATAGGAAAAATCT
>JAQGCA010001790.1:0-15934 GCA_034698945.1 Protaphorura quadriocellata
ATTTTTAAGTGAGTTTCTCCGGACCTCCGTAATGTAATGTACCAGCCAAATGGCTATAACCTGCTATGCGTCACATGCCTTACATGCTATAGAGCCGGGAAACTCTCCTATTCACTATGCAACTTTGTGTGTATCGTAAATTCGTAATACGCACAATAAGTTTTTTGAAGTACATAACAAACCCAAGGGAGATTAAATCGTAGGGACACACGTTGTTATTTTAGTAGTAACCATTACGCATTGTATCGTGAATTTGACATGTGTAAATGCCTACCCAGTCCTGCCAAGAGTTATCTACCATTGTATATCTGTAATTCCCAGGAATCATATTCTGATCACAATTAGATCCGGTGTCTCGTGATCACAGTCAACCTCTGATCATTTCTATACCTGGAGGGTTCTGTTCGTTCCAACTGAAACTGAATTGTGTAGTGCTTTCTTGACAGTGATTTTTTCCGACTGAAGTTTATTGAGGATGTCGTAGTTATATTAGAATTAGCCGGTTAGTCAGGTTTGTCGCGTTCAGTAGGAGTAAAAAACAGGATATTTGATTTCCTTCTGACTTGAATGTCTCCGCTGACGCATGTAAGGTTTTTGAATATTTCAGTTTACCAATGAAACGCCGCTTGAATAGTTCACATATTTACAATAAAGCTATAACTTCACTTCCAGATTTGTACAAAGTCAGACTAGAAGAACTTCATTAAAAAATCCTTATTCCAACTGAACGCATTAAACGAATCATTTAATATAAGTGAGCTAATTTACGTTATGCAAACAATTCGACTGTATGTACTTTATGGGACACCAATAATTAAAAGAATTATACAGCACCGCATATTTTTCATATAGTTTCGTTTGCTTTCCACCTTTCATGTCTTTTGCCAGCGCCAAAAGTATCTTTTTTAAATATCAAACGATGCTGTATATGTCTTACTAGATTTTGATAGATCTAACTTTAGTCTATTGCCTTAAAGGTTTTGCTTGACCGGCCTAGAAAGAGATTTTTTCAATGGCGACTAATGTGGAGGATATAATCTGACATATGTAATGAAACATTAGTTTGCAGTGAAAGTAAGTTTTCCGCAAACCGGTCGAGCAATTTCTCAAAATAATTCATGAAGGTAATGTAAAAATTTTCATCCTTGGTTTGGCTTATGAGGTGGGAAGGACAAATCTTTTGAGCTGTCTTGAAATTGTCCAAAAGTTTTTTTAGAAATTGACACCAGGAGTGTAAAAATTATATTGGCTTGGATTTGTGTAACCCTGGAGTTAATATTAACCAGTTTATAAAAAAGAAAAGTGGTTGGAGGTCGTTTAGCAAGATTTTCGGATTTTAGTTGCAAAGTCGGTCTGACGTCATTCTTTTGTGTGGAATTCTCATCCCATAACACAACTGCATTTGGTGATTTGTCAATTACGTGAGCCTGGGCCCTGTCAGACTCAACTTTAACAAGTAGTCTGACCGCAGGCAATTCAACATTTCTGAATCGGCCGAAAGCCCACCGTGTGATAAATCCGGTGATACAATTAAATTTTAGTCTTGCATCCTTGGATTTGGAGATTCCTCATACAATCATTTTTGCGTCAATGCCTAATATGATTTTTTATATGCAGAAAGTCCATCATTGTGGCGTGACACATTTTTCTGGCCTTTACTAGTAGTCGGAGTCAATCGCAGAATCTAATCAAACTGAATTCCAGTTACGGACATGACGAGAACTGATTATCGGATGCACTCGGAAAGTGAGAGTGAAAGTGAAACGGATGATTCAACGGAGTCCGGAGACGAACCTGAAGATATAAGCTTGGACGTTCGCATTCCAGACAGCGTAAGACGTGCTATTTTGAAGATAATCGGTGGAGCGTCAGAAAATCATGTAATAATTTTAAATAGTAAAAGCTCGGAATATGCATTTCTTATAAGATATACATATGAGATTTGCCGGGGTAATTGGGGGAAGAACAACAATAATTGTATTTCGTGTGACCTATGTAACGAGTTACTGTTCCTTGGAGGTAATTAATTGATGAGGGAGTGGAATATACAATTTATTTTATCAATGACATCAATGAAAACGGTGTAGATATTGGTCTCCTAAAATGCTGTTATTGCTCTAATTCGTTTCACCGTTCTGGCTGCTCGTTCTCTTTGTCTGTGTCCACTTATTGTAATTATTTAAGAGACCTAAATTGGGCATGTCCATTGTGTGTCCCCGAATTCATTCCAACAACCTCATTATATGAATCAAGGATTTCTGTTTCTTTTTTGGTGAAATTGTTTAAATTATTGAATAAGAATGTACACGTTGTATTCGATGACATTATAATTGACGAACAATCTCTATCTGTCGAGTTCTTAAAAATTGTTGTTCAGCTTTTTGATGATAATGGCTAGTTTTTTCATTGCTGCTGGTGTTATTCTTTGAAATCGACTCGGCTTGTTCATGGTAAATGATGATTGTGTACTGATTTGATTAGTTAAGGTGATGTTTATTGTATTTTAATATTTTCCTGCTTTGTTATTTCTTATTTGTTATCCATCATGGTCCTCTTGTTTACAACAGTTTATTCTGAAAAGATTGACCAAATAAAAAAAGCCTTTATTTATCTATCTATCTAAACGGAGAAAGTTGACTGACTTGCCAATGGATTATTTTAGTATCATATTGAAATAAAATTTCGGCTTATTCATAAAGATAAATTCCTTAACGAAACCTGAGGCTCAGAAATAAAGATGAGAACAAAACCATTTTTACAATTTCTTTCGGGGAGAAAGTTTCAAATGCCAAATTCCGAATACAAACGATGTCAAATTTTGATTTCTGTTTAGATGTAACAGATATTCGTAACATTATTTTAAGTTTTGCAGTATTTCTTGTGCATTTACCACAAGCAGGCCTAGCAGTTATTGTCAACGATACTCTTACGGTTCGAGAAGGAAGTATCTAGAGCCGGGACTACCTGCAATTAGGAAGGAATATGACATGCGTGGGTTCTAATACTTAACGAATGAATATTATGAGGACAGTTGGTGGGGTGATTGGATGGATTGTACAGTATGCATGGGTGCATGCACAGCTAGTGTCCTCCTTCCGTGTATGTATTATTTTTTGCCCGCATGCAAATCGATTGAAATTTGCCAACTTCTCTCCTCGCCACAATATAATACAGAGACCCCGGTCGTTCCAAACAAATTGTAACGAGTCGTAGCATTATTTTAAACTGAGCTCATATTATTCACGGAACCAGTGTAATGGAATGACTGAGGATATACGCGAACGCTAATAGTCCAACTAAAGGTAAATATGTCAAACTGAGCTGAAATCGTGTCTATTTCCATGTTTGTCTCATACGTTGTCCTACACGATAAGTTTCCTGACGAATTATGCAATTGAATTCATTCATTCAACGTACATGTTAGGACATAACATGAACTCAAACGGCATAGTATTTTCGTGTCAAACTGATACAGACAATGTATATAATATTGAATGTTAAAACGTTTACTACCCAAAGCTCCTTCCTATTACGTGTTAGAAGACAAGAAGCTAGGAAGTACGTGTATGTGAGAATTAACTAATAAAGTCCTAATCGATCCTTCCGTCTCAAGGTTCTTTGAACCTAACTAAGCAAAACTATATATTCCCTGGTTTGCTCAGGAAAGCTGTTCCTTTAAAGAATGTCAGTTTGACACTGAAACAAACAAAAGCTGGTTAAAAAATGAAATGTATTCCTTCGTACTCTACTCCTAAGCCTCTCTCATCCAATTAATTTATTAAACATGAATTCCAGGCACTCTGGAAATTCCTTTCTGTATTAAAATGATAGTAGCGTCCAAAGCTTTGCTTCTCTTCATCGATTCCATCCACGCAACGTAGAGTGGTGCGTGCAGTGGAGAGGAATTTGAAAAAGTAAAAAAGGTAGAGAAGCTACTTCGACGAGAGAATGACCAAGAGAAGATGTGAAAGTGCATGGGAGCTGGAGCTGAGCTACAAGTTGTAAAACTGGAATGAGACAAGTTTTATTGTTTCTCCGTCTGGGTAGTCGAGGTTAGGTTAGAAATTGGTCTGTGGGAGAAAGTGCTCGTTTCTAGTGTCATTTCTCTCCCAAGATGTGGAAGAGAAAAGGTGACGAGAGTCTGTAGTATAAACTCTCATTTAGTGGAAAGAGGAAAAAGGAGTATTTAATTATCCCTGAAGAAAACAAGACTAATGAAGTCGAGAGGTAAATATTAGTTAATTTTTTGGAGGAGTCATAGTGTGCGAACTGAAAGGGATTCGCGTGTTATATGATAGGATAACACTGCAGCATACGTAACATACACTGAGGATGTGCATATTGCTTGGGTCGCTCTCATGTAGAAGTCGAGGGCAAATTTCATTTATTAGTTAGGAAGAAAGTCTTACATCACACACACACACACACTTAAGATAGAAAATAATTTAATCAGAACGACTAGCAGAAGTTTTTGAGGGCAACAGAGTAGAGTTTCTCTATTGAAGGTCCTGCTCTAACTCCGTGTATCTTCCATCCAAGTCATTTAACATGTTTTTAAGATTTTAGTAGTTTAAGATTGGACCAGTGGCGGAGGATTCAAGGGAAAAGGAGTCGTTGGTTAAATTTAAGGAGGAAGAAGGGTGTCTGACACATGGGAATGGCATGGATGTGTGGAATGAGAAATTAGGAAAGTGATATGGTTTAGTCTAACTCTTTTTTTCTTTCCCTCGGCTTACTTAACTTACTTTCTCCTATCCTTCTTTCCGTATCGTATATCGTATCTTGAACCAAAATCTAAGTGTGTGTACCAAACTATATTTTATGCATGGTGGAGCATTCTAATGACATCCTTTGGGATCTATGCGGCATTTCTACCTCTCCAAGCAAAAAAAATTGAAAAAGGTTTGTTAGTTCTAAATAGTTCCACCCCGACGAAAATCCTCCCTTTTTTCTCCTTGACTAGAATCTAGAATCTATATCTATGACAGTAGTAGTAGTGGTAGTAGTAAACGTAGTACACACATACACATAATACTACTTTACTCTACTACTACTTCACTTTACTTTTCTGCACATGAGACAGGGACTTTCCTTGTTCCTCAAGACTTCACGACCGACTGAGCCAAAGGAAAGTTTTTTTTCATACATTCTTTTTTCTACGTACGTTATTTTTTATACGACGGCTATCCCAGTCGTCGTCGCCGTTGAAGTAATAGCAGTAGTGGTAGTAGTAGTAGTACTTTGTTTAATGTTACTTGCCCAGGCTCTCTTATGTGTGTCTACTACTTTAGTTTAGTTATTTATGTTGGATTGCATTTGCACCATGACCATGAAATGAATGTGAAGGGGGAAGACGGAGAAAACTCTGAGAGCATTTCCTCAATCAACACGTCATACATACAAGTTAGGATAAAGTTCTTTTCGTTTGGAGGCTGGCCTTTGTTTCTAGACTTAACGACCAGATGTAATTTATAAACCTTAAGGTACATTAAGCACGGTCACAAAGTTCAGCCTGAAATAGCTTGATTCTCTCTGGTGCAGAACTGTACTCAAGAAGTATAAGCGACGGACAGTTTGTAAAACTTTCAATACTGTCCTGGGGCTGTATTTTATCTATAAATATGGGTGGTCGGAGTACCGCATACTTCGCCTGCTTTCACCGTATGGCCTAATGGAGAAAGTTATCTTACATGATTGCCCGAGTAATATTAGAAACCAAATTTAGCAGTCGGTTGTAGCATAGTGGTAGAACCTACCATTACTAATGTTACTAATGTACTATGGTCTGGGTTCGATCCCTTGGGGAGCCACGATGTATGACCATTGCTTTAAAGAGGTTTTCCTGCACTGGAGACAAAAGGAAGGCGAAAATATGCGATGATATTTGACTTAGCCTTAGCGGTGAGTGTCACTTCATGGATTAATGTTCGACCCAGCTTTTAAGGCACATGGCAACTGTTTTCCAAAACTTAAACTTAAGGAATGTACTACCAAGACTGATTCCACGAACGTATTATTCATTAAACTTCGTTAACACTAACAATAAGCCGAATCGTGGGGAAAATGTACTAGAAGACTACAACCATCAACCAATAGACATTAAAGAAGGAGCTGTTGGACTGACTCGTCTAGTCTGGATAATCCGAGGAAGGAAAAGAAAGTTTCGTGTAAATTAACTGTAAAATTTTAGCTGTTGATTTGGTGAAAAGGCTTACTTTCATCTCACCGCACCATCTCACCACTTAGGACAGACAAATGATCGCAAGCACTCATGCACCTACCTTTAGGAAAGACTGCCCTAGACAAGAGAGTCCCGAAATATCTTTCCTTACTACTACAACTCCTTCTTAACCATATAATCATATTTGGAGGAGTGCCACTTGAGTCCCGAGCACCAAAGAACAAGGTACAAGGGGAATAGAACACCCGGGGAAAACTCCTCCTTCTGAAAAACAGCCGAGCCTTCACAAACTACTCACTACTCACTCATCTGTTACACCTAACCCGATTCCAGGAACATATGTCTTCAGTGCACAATGCAGTAGTTTGGGACAATTGATGATGGATGAACAAGTTATTCGAAGCAAATAATAATGGGCACTATGGGTGTAAAAGGGCCGGGCCGGATTCAAAATCTGATAAAACTGCCACGGGCCGGGTCGGGACAGTCACACTTGCCAAAAAGAAGGACTGGGCCGACGAACTCTTCGGACCCAATGCCGGGACGGCCGATCATCAATTTTTTTTAAAAAAAAGTAAAAAAATGAGCAGAGAAGTTAGCTTTATCTCTGGCTTTATCTTGGGAAGTATACTACTATTTGTGAGTTCAGTGTACGAGAGGCAAAAATTAAACTATCTTAATGATTTTGGGTATAGTTTTTGGATTTGCTGAAGAAAAAGAGAGCCAGCGCCAACAAGTTAAAAAATACATAGGGACGGGCCGGGCCAGTATCAGAATTTTGAGGAGTACTTAAGACCGTGTCACCCCAGGTCACGAAGAGCAACAAAATACTTTTGGGTCGGGCCTGGTCACGGATAGCAATAAAATACCATAAGGCCGGACCAGACAGATGAAAAGTCGTGCAGGGCGGAAAAATCTGGCCATTTTTCACTTCTAAATGGAGACATGCTAACTAGAAACAGCGTCAAACGTTATTTCTTACTCACCTCACACACGGGAAGTTCTCTGTCACCATGGGCATCCGGTGCCCGCCAGCCTAATAACGGCGGGATTGAGATAAGAGCTGAGAGCGCCCAAACCATGCAAATCATAACAGCTGCCCGCCCCGGCGTTCTCTTCTTCAAGTAGTCAACCGCTTGAGTGATGGACCAATACCGGTCCAAACTAATTAGACAAATGTTCATAATGGAACCTGGAAACATGAAAATAATTATTTAGCATATCACATCCTTCACATCAACCTCAACATTCCTGTCCCTACTCATTCCTATCCACCCACAGGACAGTGTCTAAATTTGAATTCTTCATTAACGTCTCTTTACTTCTGCAATCACACATGCAGGTATACTCATTTTTCCCACGATGTTAACACAAATCAATAATAATAAATATATACTATACTAACATTTACAATAATACGAACAGAATTTAGAAAATTTTATAGCAATTGAGAACCATGATAATGCCAAGCCGTTCACCACGTTTTAGATTCACCATCGCACGTGTCTCCGCTTCCAAAGTAATAGCAGAAACTTACTTGAACTTAAATGGAAGCATTTCAATCAACCGATGGTTAAGATAAGAAGTTAAGAAGGAATTTCTCCACTTATATCTTCATACCTTGTTTTGACTTTCAATTTAATTCTGAGTGCTGGGAAAATTACACATAAACTTAAATCATCATTCATCAAGTCATCGTATTATGTTACACCACTATATAAAGGTCCAGAATGGTGAGGTCAAGCTATAGAGCAATCTCTTATTTACATACGTACTATCAATTAGACCAGCCTACGGCTGTGTCAGAAACCAACCAAAAAAGAGAGGGACCGGGCTTCGCCCCTCTCTTGCGAATGGCGGATTAACGAGTACAGAAATACGAAGACCACAATCGTATCTGTTCTTCTGTTCAATCAAAAATTGCTGGCCTGAACGGTCGGTTAAACTGTCTCAATGATCTGGATTGCACAGAATGCTATCCCAAACATGCTTTCAATGCATCTTTTGTTAAAGGCTATAGAGAAAGCAATTTTCAAAAGTGTTGTCTCATCTGACGGCACATGAATATTGGAATTCTGACTGCAGATTACGACTCTCTGCTGGTCTTCCTTTTGGTTAGAATCAACTTTAACCACTTCGACGTTGGACCCCTTAAATCAGTTTTGTATAAAATATGGGTGTGCCCAATTCTTGTCAGGAGGATTTCAAGTGAGATGAGTAGAACTGGGAAACAAACTGATTACCTGATCCGATATCCTGTCC
Source organism: Protaphorura quadriocellata (assembly GCA_034698945.1). Lineage (NCBI taxonomy): Eukaryota > Metazoa > Arthropoda > Collembola > Poduromorpha > Onychiuridae > Protaphorura > Protaphorura quadriocellata. The sequence continues at coordinate 8,444 of JAQGCA010001790.1, forward strand.
GACGCCTGAAATTCTTCATGAAAATCGTGAAGCCTATTTTTAATCTACGATTAACCTGCATAAAAAACACTTGGACAAGCAGATTTAAAACATTTCCTCCCCGAGAAATGCGGATTTACTAACTGTATGCGGGGCTATCACTAAACTTTCCCTAAATCTAGGATACAGTTTACAGCTTGGCTGATGACATCAAACCCTTTTACCCCCCTTGGAGCTGAAACTGGGGGCTGCCAGGAAAAGTGATACATACGATTCATAGAAAATCACAGTGAGCTATCAGTCTAATCATTTCCAACATTCCTTGACAACTACATATCTCCCCTCAAGTTTAGTTCATGCTCAATTTGGGGAAGGGAAAGTTTATTTTTCCTGTCGGAGTACAATTTACATGGAGTACATATATAAATAAAAATAAATAAATTGGAGTTTACCTCAGACCGCTCTTTTCACTAGAGAAGAGACCTCCAGTGCGGCGACCCATATCCTCCTTTATTCAATTTTAAATTTTTACAATTTCAGTTTATAGGTTTTTACCTCCATTTTTGTATACACAGAGTAGTACCCATTTGGCCTGGGAAGATAACCCAGGGGTATGGAAAAACCGCTTGGGAAAACCACACTCATACTACTTGCCGAGTCCGAGTATCGAAACCCGTACCACCAGATCTAGAGACAGAGATCTAAGCCCCTTAGCTAGACCGACTCGGCATATGGAGGTTGTACACCAACTTGTTGACCCCGCATGCCTGAGTGACAGAAACCAATGATTTGAAATTTTCTGATTTTCAAACAAGCATGAGCTGACCTTGCAAGGATTTGTTTACCAACCTTGGTCAATTCAACGAACGTCTCGCATGAATTCTATACTAAACCTACGAGATTTCTTCTATCTCTCGGGGGTAATTTTGTTTCTGAGCAGGGATTTGCATACTCAATAGCTTTGTGGCTTCCGACTTAAATCCAATACTTAACTTTCTTTTGGCGTTCAGCGTACAGAGTTCAATGTACAGTGAAAGACTTTACTGTACATTAAATTCGCAATGTCGCCAAGAAGTTTTTCATACAAACGTCTCGTATAGTCTTCGGGACAGGACTGTGAGTGTCATATCAATATTGAATTAATTTTTTTAAATGCCTAATATATTTACTTGTGCATAGTAAAACGTCCAAGGCTGAATGTACGGAGCAAAAAATACTGCCAAATATCCAATAGCCCATGAGTGCATTGGCTAGGGAGAAGGGCATGATGAGAAGTCCGACGAAAAAGTCTGCCACAGCCAAAGAAGCTATGAACCAATTTTGTATATTTTTGAGCGACTTTTCTGTGGAGATGGCTATGATGACGAGCATGTTTCCGACAACGACCACAATCATCATAAATGTGAGGATGACGGAAGAGATGATAATATGTAGTGTAGAGTAGCCAACAGCTTGCAACACAAGTGTGTCATTCGTCCGATTTGCATACTCTTCATCAAATAGTTGTTGTGTTGAGTTATACAAAGATAGCCAATCTTTGCCAGCATTTTCATTCGCATTCAAATCAAATTCCCCGTAACTATTTGCATCATTCTCCATGTTTCCAATAGAAAAACAAGGAATATATTGGGAGAGGAGGAGCAGTAGAGAAAGTGACTGACACCGAGTTGTCCAAGCGGGCCAGGAACTTCAACACCGCACCAGATCAAAAGCTCATTCTTGGAAAATGATTTCTTATTTTTTCGATTCTTCTTCTCTCTGCTGCTCAAGGCAAGCCCAGGGATGAAAAATATCTAAGAGGAAATTCATAGTTTATGTTCGGCAGGGGAAAGAGAGTGTGTGAAAAGGAACTGGTGGATAACGTACAATCTCAACCGCTTTCACCGCCACGAATTGTCAGGAAGCCGAGTAGTACATAGTGTAGTCGTATTGCGGTAGTCAAATCCATTTGGTAGAGAAAAACAAACATTGTAGATGTCGGATGTTGGTGCCGCTGGGAATGAAATAGACAACAAAGGCGCTCCACATGAAAAAAAGAACTGCACTCAGATTTGTTTTATATTGTATCACGTTAGGAAATAGAACACGGAAGCATTGGCGGTGGTGGAGTGATCAAAACGTTTCGTTACGGGCACGAAGGTTTGGATAAACTTATGTAGTCTAGTAGAACACTAGTAGTATAATTTTTTAGATTCGACTACATATCCATACATTAAATTTATGTAGAATCAGGAACGGAGGGATTGTCGTGTCGCGTCCTGGGTATTCCGTGTAATTTTTTTTGTCACACACTTGTTTGATGGAATCGGCGACAGTACTTTTTATCTCCGCTCCGAAATTAAGTAGTAGTTACCCGTTTAGACCGAAGGGGTGCTCATAGAACATGAGGGTGCCCCGAAGGTAAGTAGTCATATTATTTGTATAGAACTCACTAAATAATATTATTAACATAACACGTATGTACTACTCAACGTTATTCAAATCACAACACACATCTGTACCGACACCGAGAAGAAGTACTAAGTAGAAGAGAGAATATTTTACTACGCGACGATAGAAAATTGTCTTTGGTTGGTTCCAGCTTGTCTATCGTCAGTAATTATTCAGCGGATTGTGATTATTGGATGAGATGATGATGGAGGAGCCAGTGTTTAACAGTATCAGAATCACCGACGTCAAACTTGGAGTTTTTACACACAGAGAGAAGAATGTTGTAGGATGACGACAAAACAGATTATGACGATAATGTGCTATCCGGAAAGGTTTCTAGTGTGAAAGAGATTATTAGTAAAAATTGCAGTATGTGTGTCGCGTTATGAGTTAGTAACTGTGGTTGTTCCCATAAGTTCTCACAAAACAACACGTCCTCTCAGTTATTCAGAGCTATTTTTACTCACATGTTTAAAATAAGAGATGCGGGTTGGCCTATTTTTAGTGTTGTTCCAGGCCAGGCCAAAAGTGTTTTTGTGGTGGGCTATAAACTCACTTAGTCCTCCATCACATAACAAACCAAATCCAAACTCATCATGTGAAATATGCATGTGGATTTGGATATCATTTTATGAAGTAACTAGGAGAAAACTATGTACTGTTGTATGATTGTTGAACAGAGTCCAGGTACTAATTTGTTTAGCCCGAAACATACAAGTGATGTAGAAGACGTAGCTGGTGAGGACGTTACTCCAATGATAGTAGTGGGACAGAAATACTTGTTTCGTCCCAACTAATCGCGTAAGTATTTGTTATCACAAATGACCCAGACAGGAGCAGAGGACCGGGTGAGAAGACTCATGTACGGGTCAAGTATATTTTATTTGTAATCGTCCCGGATCCGGACATGGGCCAGTAGTTCTCCTCATCGTCGTTCCAAAGTCAGTGCAGAATAAAGGAGTCGTGAGGTTGACGTTGGAGTTGTTGTAGGGACGATTGGAGCACATGGCCCGAAAACGGGCTCCTGCGATGGAGCGCACATTCCAACTGAACCCACCACTCGGTCCAAACCCCACTCGAGATACAAGTCCGTGACGGCCAGGAGTCTCTCTTTACCACCGAACCCGGGTACTCTCTCTCACTGCCCCAACACAGGCAGGCGCAGAGTTTCTTTTCCAAAGACTCTCACAGGGCCGACAAACACTTGATTTTCAAACATAAAAACTAAAACTAAACTGAGACTTCGTCCGCCCCGGCAAGGCTCCGGCCCAAAGACCCCGTTTCAACTCCTCCAGCGCCCTAACAAAGAACCTCACCAAAGAGGCCCTTCTTTCATTAGTATTTTCAGTTTTCCTCGGAGAAAGCGTCCGGGAGCCTCATAGCCCAGCAAGATCACTTAAAATCGGAAAAAGTACTTAACATGAAGTTTCACGAGTGTCGCAGAAACGAAAAGAAGAACTGTCCCGTATTCCCCAGCCAGGACCAATCCCAACGTCCCACACCGCGGCGTCCCTCGTGCAGAAATTTTCAGAAAACAAGGAAGACGTTATCCTTGCTACTAACCTGGTTGTCAGTCAGTAGTACAGTTAAACTAGGAAGGATGCGGCACACATGGCGGGTAGTAGTGATTCGTGGAGACACTTTTTGACACTTTGGAAATTGAAAGTGTCACTCTGACAGTAATGTAGTCTGGAGCAGGAGGAGTCGTCGACGTCGTCGTCCTGCAGCCGCTACCGTACCACCTTAAGGATTTTTCTACCTCCGTACTGCCGTAACAGCCACCGCCATCGTCATCGGCGTCGACCACAGTCACACACAAATGGGGTTCTCATCTGTTGAGTCGGTGGTCGCAATGCGCTCTGGTTCAGTTGACTGTCTGGACTATGACTGTGTCAGTTTCAGGTTCAGGGTGGAGTTCACATCCTAAGTCCACCTTGATAAGTTGTCCCAAGATACATAGAATGAAACCCTGGGTTGAACTTGGAAGAAAGTACCTTAAGAGTCTAGAGGACTGGGACTGCACGGTTGGGTTAAGTCAGTGACTTTTTCTTGGAATGACCGTGGCAGCATTCACTCCCCACGGCCATTCAAAATGAGAATCACGTCTGATCATGAAGAAAGTGTTTAACTTTGCTTTTAGTCAGTCAAGAAGAGAGAGGAAAAAGAGAGAAAAGTAGAGCTACAAACACGCACAAGTGTTTGTAGTCAGAATCCCGTACCCATAGCCCATAGCCCAGTCGCCAGTCCAGGCCCCACTCGTTTTTTCTCACTTCTTCATCAAGGTGAGAGAGGTGGCTTCTTTGGAAGAAAAAATTGGGATTGACGGAACGTGCTCAGCAAATTAATCATTACTCATTCAAAATGCACTCACTATTATTACGCCATTTCATTTAAGAGAGAAAGGTGGGACAGGGAAAAGGAAAAAGAAAGGCGTGAGTCCGAGCAGTCAGTCAGTCAGACGGAAGGAACTGACTAGTTCAAGATAATGATATTCCTTTCTTAATTATGTGATCAACTCACGTGCGTCGTAAGGCTCAGACTCATCAATATGAGCCCTTGAGAGGAAACTTGGAAGTAAAGGGAAGGATGAGAGCTCGAGTCCCTGCTCTCACCCGGGCAGTATTGTTTTCATGGGTAGTGGCCGACAAAACTCTTCAGGAGTCGGCCGTGGGATGAGTGCCCAGAGAATTCCCGCGCGTTCCTTCCAACTATAGTATTATTCGAGTTGCCCTTATAAACTAGAAGAAAGTCGTTAGGGTTGGCCAGGGAAGAAAAAAGAAAAGTTGTTGCACTCAGATAATTTCTCCCAAAGGTGAAATTTTTTAATAGGCTCTGGTTCGTTTTATTTCCTTTTATTCCCCTTTATTTCACTTTATTTTTAGTGCCACACACACACTACACACTCTCTCTTAAGATTATTTCACTTTTTCGTAATAAAGACGAAAGATATGTCTGAGAGGAGTCCGGTGAAGAATGTACGTTCCATTCCAGGAAGGAAGGAAGGAACTTGAGGAACTAAAAAACAAGAAGGGAAAAAGATGAGAGCAGTAGGATCAAGGGCACGAGGATTCCATTCCATTCCATCCAAGTCCATGCCTCATCAATCTCCAGAACTTCCCGTTAGTGCTGCCAGACAGTCTCAGGATCCCCCTAGAGGAGGTAGAATAGAAGAGACGCAGACGGAAACAGAAGCCACATGCCACAACCACTACAGAGATATGATGCGAATCTTTTTCCTCACTAAACTACACTACTCCTCCCATTTTATGCTTATCGGTTTCGGTTTATTGCCCCAAACATCCAAATGTCTTTTTCCGTACCCACTTGGTTGCACCTCGTAAAATTTCTCATTCGATGGAGGAAACGCTAGGGGCACGTGAGGAGGGTAGATCTCAAGGTGATCAAGATCTCTAAAGCCTTTTCTATCCAGTTTCTACAACGGAATCCATGGAACGTTCAAATTCCAAAATGTACTCCTGGAGTATATACATGCATAATACTAACAACTTCACCCACATTATTGCTACATCTTAACCTGAGATTACTCTTTCACTCACATACGTTCACACTATCGTTCTCTTCAAATCTCAAGAACGTAACCCAACCATCATTCAACCAACCCATACAGGATAACATTACAAGTAGGGAGACGCAGTTTGTAACATTATGTCGTCCGTGGAATGTCCGAAATTTGGAAATTAGTTCACATTTATTAAATCCCTTTCGGCGACTCACTCCTACTTTCTCCCAATCAACTCTCAGTCTTTCCCATCATTTAAAATTCCCAGTTAATCCCGAGGGGAAAGTAGATTGGCCTTTCACCTTCCCATGGTCCATAGGCTATGCTAACTTGCCAAAGAATACTCTAGCAAAAGGCTTGTAGCACAGTGTAGAACCCAACTTGAATTTATGACTTGGGGGAGTGTTCCGTAGTATGCGAAATTACAGGAGTAGAACTATGAGTCTGATGATTATATCAGCTCTTACACAAGCATGAAAGCCGGGGAAATTATTTATCTAATATTTCCGAGAGAATTTAGCTCTGTCGTCCTATGAAAAACAAGTGTACATATATGTATTACATGGCTACATAGGCTTGAGAGTTTCTCCCACAATTTTCTACTCTTGATTCCCAGGAGTTTCTCCATCACAAGTACAGCTGGTGTGGCGTGGACAATTTAGAAATGAAATATAACGCACACTCAACATAATAGACCGTTATTCCAACTTATTATTTTGAATTCTAGAAAAGGGACTTGCGACGTGGAAAACTGAAACTGAGCATTAACAATTATGGAACACAAATCTCAGTATGTATGGAATGGAACACGGACGACACTTATGGATTATAAGCCAACCAAGGTTTTACTAATTACGGACAGGCAAGAGTGCACTCAATTGGACAAATATTGCAAAAAAATAGCTCAGTAAAATATTTTATACTTCCGCTTACGTTATGGAAATGATTGTTGGCTAATTTCTCTGTCTGATAGACGAGTTCGGTCTCCAGTAGCACATGATATGAATTCAGGAGATAGACCATATATCAGAGTCTGTTATTCTTACTGTTCAAGTTAGGATATGAAATGAGATTTGACTTAAATAGAATATCAGTTTAAAATTAGAAATTCAGGTATTTTAGCAGCCAGAAGGCTCGGGTCCGATCAGATAATTTGGATCAGGTCCGGATAGGCCCCAACTTTTATCTGAGGGATGGATAGAAGGTCAGATCGGAACAGATATCCGATCGGATATCTGATTCCTGGGAAGAAAGTGCGCGGGTGAGCAGTTCAGCTTGCAGAAAAATCGAAAGGGTCATGCATTCGTTTCTTCGTCGTTGACGACAGTACTTAATTCAGTATTAGGCATTCTATAATTCGGGATGGAGGAAAGTTTATCCAACGAGTCCAGTGACATCTAATTAGTTTACGAAGACTTTGGCGATAATATTTCGCACGGACCTGACCAACACGAGAACTCCACAAGAAGGCTGGATTGGAATGCGGGTTGGAGTCTGCCTATTGGGACCAGTGAAATTTTTCTAAGTCCCACAACACTGTTTTGCATACCCAACATAGGAGG
>JAQGCA010001791.1:0-15932 GCA_034698945.1 Protaphorura quadriocellata
GAGTACATGGAGAAAGGTGGAGAAAGACCCGGTTAGTATTCGAGACCGGGTTACTATTCGGGACCGGTTTCTAATCGTAATCCGTTAGTCTAACAAATTATGGTACCTGGTGTAGCATTTCCCGATAATATTGTCACTTCTCAGCATGGGTCAGTCGTTTTCATTTACTTATGTTAGTTGAGTAATCCAGAAACATGATTTCTCCATCAAATTATCTCTCTATAGACCTTATGCGATATTTTCATTTCTTCAAATCTTTGTATTTCCAAAAAGTTGATCTCAAATCGGCTGCCAAAAGCGAAAGGACGACATTTCCCACGGTAACACGGAATATCATCCTCCCTGGAAAGTTTTTTCCCCGTTGAAAACAAATGGACAAAATATTCGATTCCACTTAAAGGTTTTTCTTGTGCCATGTATATTTTCCACATTTTAAGTCCCGATGTTTTATTCTATTTACACAGTTTACTATGGTATTCAACCGCTCTACGAGTATAATATAATAGTGTAAGACGCACTAATTAATATAAATACATTAAGACCGAATAAGTTTTTTAACATGCATTTGCAACGAATGGAATCAACATACGGTCGACTGGTACCAAAACCTCAAGTCGAAGGTTTTGAAGAAGATGAACTGTTGGATGAAGTTGTACCGATCCAGGATCAGATTGAAAATCTTAGGACAAAAATATCACTCAAAGGTTAAGATTAGAAAGAATGACTCTGAACCACCTGCTATTATCAGTCGAACCTGTATCTACCACCATCTGAAGATGACAGAGCAATTACGCTAGGACATGTTTTCTAACTCCCATAACTTACGATTACGATTACCACCATTACCATACGATCTCTTTTTGGCGTTTTTGGTCACACAACGATACAACCCAATGTCGCCTGCTGGTGCAGGTTCGACTGTGTCTCCAGATCTCAGGTTTTCTTGATGAGGATTTTAAATTTTACAGAAAAGTACAATCGTGTGTTAACGGAAAATTTTGAGGAGTCTCGGCTGGGGGCATCAAGTATTCTCCATGATTTATTTGTGGAAACTCGAGAACTTAGGTTTCGTCTCATGTCTGCTCTAAAATCCGAGCAAACTTCTGTCCAAAATGCACTCCGAGCACACAGGATATTCCAGTTAGCAATGACTGAGAGAGTTTCAAGGGTAATATAGACTTTTCTAAACGATTTTCGAACTTCAGTGAGGTTAACTCTTCGAAATTACAGACGCACTACGGAATGCCACTGGACTATGAGGATAAACTCTTTATTTGAGTTTAGGATGACACCAATGTGTGGCACCGATACTATTTCTTAAAATTTGCAGGTAGCGATTCCTTGGTTAGACGATAAACTCTTTGACACGACAAAGAAATTAAATGTCTTACTGGACGAATTAAATGAGAAACGAAAAAAATTAGAGGATGCAGAGAGGCAAGTCATGATGATAGAAAAATGGCCTCGTCCGGGTACTCTTCCATGGGAAATAGCCGCTCTAGATGAAGCTGAACGATTGGACAATATTATCGAGAACATTAAAAGTAAATTATGAAAAAATTTCAAAGACTTAAGGACAACTCAAATATTTTGATGAAATTCGCAGTCAAGAAAGAAACGGCTTCGATTCTGCACGCGAAATATTACAATATCAAATTTATACTTCGGGAAGAACAGGGGAAATATCTTCCGACACTTCGTGCTTTAGAAAACCAACTTCGACATCACAGACAAGAAGTCCAAAGTCTTCAGCAAATGCTGGACGACGCGGTTTACGTAAGATTGTACAAGAAAGAGGAAATTTTTATTTTGTCAATATATTTCACCTAAATCGTACCGTTTTTCCATTCTAGTTTCGAGCGGATTCCTCAAAAAATTTACTCTTGACTGAAAAGGAAGCTTCTGAGAATCGGAAACAACGGCGAAAACAAATGGCAAAAATGAAGAAAGCTGTTGAAAAAGTTTTAGTTGAAAATCATGCTCATGGGCCTTCGACCAACGCCAACAACCAAACGTTTGACTTTTCAAAATCAGATGATCTTGTTGAGACGAATAACATGTTGGAAGAAATGATCCAAAAGAAAGAAGTTGTATGCCAGTATCGCGACAGGGCTCGTCGCCTTGTCGAAGTCATGAGAGTATCTGACCTGACGTTGATCCCTGAGAGGTAATTCGAATAACTGGAAATGTATTACATACATGTTTTAAATATGCTTTGACCAATTCTAAAATTGCCAAAGGTCAAACACTGTACGGGCACTCGGGGAACGTCTGAAAGTCGACCTTGAAGCCAAAGAAGAATTTCGAGATCTCCTCTTGAAACAAAGAAATCAGTTGATGCTGATGATGTGTCATTTCCGCTACACCGGCCAGAAAAAAGACTCAGAGTAAGAAAACATAATAATGTGGAATGGAGAAATTCGGACTACCTCCGAGATAAAATGGGACTATGGGAGATGGGACCACTTTCTTTCGACCGATAGCGTTCCTATAAGGGAGGTTTTAATCGTATAAAGATTAGGGAATCATAACGTCATTCCCCGGGCAGACTCCGCGCAAAATCTGTGTAAATACCATAAAATGGAATGCGAAATTGTAGTTGTTCAAACCGTTTCACCTAAATGGGCTCCATTAAAACAAGGTTTAAATGGAGGTTCTAACCATCGGTGTTTGATGGTGACGGTCGGAGGAATTTCTGGGGTTGCCGTCGTAGCAGCTTTTGCTTTAATAGTTATCTATACTTTACACTTCTTCAATGTTTTATTTTAAATAGATATGAAAAGAAGGTACGCAATTTCCAAGAGTCTCTGGTTTTACTTCGAAATGATCACAGAGAAGCGTTAAAACGACTCCAGCAATATGGAGACATCTCTATAGAACTGAGACTCTGCATTCTAGCGACGCTAAATAGACTGGAGGATCGAAGACGACACATCACGATTCTGGGTGGAGACGTCAAGATGCATATGAAACAAACTTACTCAAAAATCAAAAAATTAGTCAGGGCCGTAGACCGGTTTACGCAGATGTTTATTGGGCGTGAACCAGAGCGAAACTATGAACAATTTGTGAAACAGCCCAGTGTTCAACCTAGACTCATTCGTATTGGAAGCCCAGTTGCGACAGATGAATCTGATGAGGATGACCTTCCTGACCTCAAAGTTCCGAATCGCCAAGAAATTAAAAATAAGAGTTTGCGTGTGATTCATCAGGCAATTCTGAGACGAGGACTTCGCTAAAGTTGCATAATGTGCTCTAGAAGCTTTCTTGTGCTGCCTATTGATAGGCGGACACATTTGTGGATTATTAAAATAAACAAACTTTTAATGACAAACAATTCGTATCCGGCATATAATCCAAATAAAGCCTAGCTAATCTAATATTATTGATAGTTCCTTCCAAAATAACTTGACAACCATTTCCTCTAAAGAAAAAAGTATTCCATAGTAAAGTGTCAAAATATTTTGGATCATTCATTCATATTTGATTAAGGCATTATCAAAGGGTCAAACACACGCGTACTTGTTGCACTATAGAGTGGGTTAATTGTGGTTGAGGTGAGGTCGGCATTACGTTTGGCCTGAGGAACGTTACGTTTTGTACATTATAGAAAAGCAGAAATGTCAAGTGGGGGAATACCTCAAAGTACCCGCACTTCGCACATGTCTGCCCGTTGAATCAACCCCTTAACATGTGAAGCAGCCAGCAGCAAGTAGTAAAGGGCTATTTGTACATAGCTTATGCTACAACCTTGAATTTATGGAAGAAAGGATTCTATATAATTTTCTTTTTTGTGCTTCGTTTTACACAAAACTGTCCATCCAGGCTGTTGCGCGCATCGGATTTTGAAGTTTGATAGATCATCACTGAACAGACTGAACCAAACCACACTTCTCTAGAGAATGTGTTTTATTCCCGATCGAGTTTAAAGATACAGAAAAAATGGTATGACCCATTTCTCTGACGGAATACTCGTACAAAATTTTATGCTTACGTACTACGTAAAAGTCTTTTTTTAATTGATCTGCCCAGTGCATTATAGTGTCTAGTATGTACCTATTAAATCCGTAAAATATCAGAACTTTACCTAAATTACAATTACAATTAGACCAAAAAGTCCGAAAATTATGCAAACTATGACCACACCTCCACCTAAGCTTACGCTTTCAGGATAATCACTAGAAGACGGTCCTGTTGTTTTAGGATGACAGATTGGATGCAGTGTGCTGATTAGTGGAGTAATACATTCGTCAAAATGGGAGGAATTCTGAACCCGCATAACATAGTTGGTGACTTCCTTCATAGAAATATACGATAAGCCACCACTTGACTCAAAACGTGTTTGAAGGGATAAGTCCGCGTAAACGACGGACGCCCGGGTGCTTATTTAAAAACGGCACTAGCCGGCCCAGCGTTTATTTCACGAACCTACTTGCTCTAATAGAATAACCCGAATATCCTACGTCATGACTCAAGCCGCATAATCGGACCCATGCGTCTATTCAGTCATTTACGGTGTTTTTTTTTTTGTATAGGAAAATCTCAATATAATTTGATCGATGAAATCTTTGTACTTAAAAGAAATGATTGTTCGTTAGAAGTAATATTTTTGAAAACCTCAACTTGTTTGTATGAAAAAAACCGCAGCGCCGAGATTAGAAAATTAGCTAACGCCCGAAGCTTTCATCTTAAGTCGACGTCACGATTCTGAAGAAGAAAGTGGAGTGTGGGATTTGGTGAAAGTAGAAATTGACAAGGAAAGGGGTTGGAGTGACACTCACACACTCTCACACCAAAACATAGAAAATATAGAGAAAAATCCACGGATTGACTCACAATCAGACATCCAGACACACACGTAGACAGTCCATTCATTCATTCAATTTATATTCAGTTCCAGTTTACGGTTTTTCAACTCAATTTCATCTTTCGTTCCATTTTTTTCATCACTTTTCATTTCATTTGAACACAAAAAAGTACTAATCAAAATATGACTCGAGTTAAATTTATTTGACTACCGCGGGGCCACGACCTTGACTAACTTAAATATTTACATTTTATTTTTTTCTACTCTAACACGTACACTTACACTTCGTAGAAACACTGAAAAAATTAACACTTATTCAGTTTTAAGACACGTTATTTACCATTCATTCATTTAGTTGTATAAATAAGAAGTGCTGTTTTGGTGGTTGATCATATGAATAATCAACAGTGACGTCATGTCCTTTATCAACACAAAATATTTCAATGACAGGGTTGAGTTGTAAGACTGAGATTAATCATCAAATTCTACAATAAATCATAAATCACTTGAACAGTAACAAGATAAAATTGGTGGATGGATTAATTAGTCATTTTGGAGGACTTCACTGTTCACTGACTGGAATGGAAGGCACGAGGAATTAATTTGTAATTTTATTGAGGATAGTCAGTGGAGCAATTCTGACTATTAATTTATTATTGTGTTTGGATGACCGTTTCCAGTATTACATTCCTAAACCTAAACACCATCAATTCAATGTTTTCCTTCGGTAAAGTTACCTACTTTTAAATTATTAAGACAATAGACTATTAGTGGTCGGAATTATCCTAACTTCAACTTTACAGAATTTGTGTGTTTGTGAATTAATTGGCGAACTGAATAAACTACCAACCAGTCCACCAGCTGAATATACCTACAATCAAGATACCTACGTGCGAGGACTCGGTGCGTGTGCGTGTTCAATTTCGGAAGTATTCAACAAATGCGTTAATCCAAACAACTTGGGCAAATTAAGGATAATTTAGATGCGCTGCAGATAATTGCGTAATTACATTATTCTACCGCCCACAGCGTCTTCACATCATTCATTGATTATTTTCCTCTTGGAGACACTTGTGGTCTTAAAAAGATAATAACTGCGGCAGTCTTACGAACAAATCCGAGATGCCACGAGATCGTATGAGTGCTCTGCGTCAGGTAATGTCAATTTTACAAACCACAAATCAGTCAGTTAATTATGTTCATTTGTAATTATTGGTCTACAATAATTTATAGTATCTTAACTAAACTAAGCCGACCCGGTTCATCAAGATTCTTTTTAAGTAATAGTACCTAAGTTATTTGTTTACTCTATTTTCCTAATTCTTGGCCCAATTTCAATCTTATTTTTCATATTTCAGATCCAGGCAGCATCAGTTGATGAATATGGGGAAACGCGACCGAATGGTCCCCCTAGTTATGAGGACTCCGTTGTCATTCCGATGGAAAGGCTGGACGGACTTAGTGAATTTCTCCAACAGGTTCTAATTTATTTACTGTTTACGTAGGATAAATGCTAATCAATCAGGCATTTTATTTGCTTTTATTTTGTGTAATAGATTGAAGACATTCGTGACCTCTTGAAAGGAATGAATGCTGACGTCGAGTCTGTCAAGAAAAAACACAGTGATATCCTCTCGTCTCCGAATACTGATGACCGTAAGAATATTCTTGTAATATTGTGTTATTTAAGCAAATCATTTTTTCCTTGGTTTTTGTATGCTTTTCAAAAATTTACAGCGAAAAGGAAGGAGTTGGATGAACTGATGGCAAGATTGAAAAGAACGTCAACCGTTATTCGATCGAAGTTAAAAGGCATGTACATTCGCTTTCGTCAGCCGCTACTTCATTTTAAATTCGTTTCCTCAGGACTAATTATTTTGGTGTTATGTTTAGACATTGAAAGACAAATTCAGAAAGACGAACAAAATGACGAAGAATCAGACGCTCGGTTGAGAATAAAGAAAACTCAGCATGCAGCTCTCCTTCGACTATTCATTGATTCCATGAATGAATACCAGTTGGCACAGACGGATTACCGAGATCGTTGCAAAGGTCGAATTAAAAGACAACTTGAAATCAGTAAGTTTGGCAACTCAGATGTGATCTCAAATATTTAAAAATAATTTACCATAAAACTGAAACGTTTGTTATCCTACGTCTACAGCCGGAACATATCTTGAAGATGAAGAGGTTGAAAATATAATGGAGCAAGGGGATTGGTCAGTCTTTACTCAAGGCGTAAGTTTTGTTCAAGATTTTCGATAATTGTTTTAATGTTAATGTTGTATACAAAGAAATCAATGAATGGTTATCACTGACAGATAAAGTCGTATTAGATGACATTTCGTGTTAGTGTTATGTTTCAAACGAATGTAGTACAAATACGCAGGGATGGAAATCGGAATCGTAATTCGAATTCGAAAAAAAGGTATTTTGACCAGAATTGGAATCGGAATTTTTGAATACATTCGAATTCGAAATCGGAAAAAATAGCAATTCGAATTAAAAAATCGTAATCGGAATTCGAAATAATTTTTCGAATTTCCATCACTGCAAATACGTTGAGAAAACTAAGACGTAAGGATTTCCTACTAGAACGAAGGCTTTGACTTTATTGTTAATTAAATCATATTCAGGTTTTACCAGTAATTATTCAATTATTGTCCGTAAACATCATACGTAGGAGAAAACCAATTATAACTACATTGCAGGAAGATAGCCTAAACCTTAACACGGTCGACCAGCCGATACGATTTCCAATTTCTGGAGATTAATATCGTTCTACTTCTATTGATTAAATATTTCTTGGAATGAGTCGCTGAGTACATTTTAATTTTGCCTGCAGATAATTTCTGAAACAGCACAAGCCAAACAGATGCT
The DNA here is from genome assembly GCA_034698945.1 of Protaphorura quadriocellata. Taxonomy (NCBI): domain Eukaryota; kingdom Metazoa; phylum Arthropoda; class Collembola; order Poduromorpha; family Onychiuridae; genus Protaphorura; species Protaphorura quadriocellata. The sequence goes on from JAQGCA010001791.1 coordinate 7,688, forward strand.
GGCGGATATTGAGGCAAGGCACAATGACATAATACAATTGGAAAAATCCATTCGTGAGCTCCATGAGATGTTCGTGGAAATGGCAACCCTTGTCGAGAGCCAGGTATTCAAAACACAAAATTAATAGATTATCCTTTCCTGTGATGCACTTCCTCTACCCGCTACACCTTCTCTTTCTCTTAGCTCCCTTTCCTCAAACGATAAACGTGAAATTAGATATTTTATCACAACTGTGCTAGGTAACGATGCATGGTAAATAATTTCGAACATGGGTATTCACTCTGACTGATAATTTTATATCTGCATAGTGCTGCTGTGTTGTACCTCCACAAAAATGAATTTATTTAAGGCACATATACATTTCGACCATTCGTACACCAATTATTAGGTGACATATGAGGGGGAAGGTTTTGCCTGCTGAAAGCTTTACATCCGGGAATATCACAATTATGAAATATATTCATTTGTAAACATTCTGATGAAAACCTGAAATAGGACGATCAAAAACGATGACACGATGAGACTGATATAAGAAATTAACTATTTCGAGAAGGTCTGGTCATTTTAACATTCGCTTGGATTGTTAAATTAATACAGGGTGAGCAGATAGACCGAATTGAAAATCATGTGAGCTCGGCAAAGGAACATGTGGAGAAAGCTCAGGAAGAGACAAGAGCAGCGGTCGCTTACCAGAGTGCAGCGCGAAGGGTAAGTAAAAATTAAAAATCAATCCGAAGTTTAGAAATTAGGAGGCTCCGGTCAGAATCGAATTAAGTATTACAGTAGTCGCCGATCCGAGGAATGCGGATCAAATAAAGGAGTAACTGTACTGCTTGTAAATTGTAAAACTGATAGATCGCATAGTCACCACACTTTAGATATCGGAGAAAATACTACTAATTCGAATTTGATCAAAATTATCTGAGATAATCAGAGTCGGAGCCTTATTTTATGCGGCAATGTATTCACGCTTTCATATTTTTATTTTCAGAAAAAATTCTACATAATTGGAATCATAATTATTGTCATCATTGTGCTGGCCCTCATAATTTATTTCACTGCGTAAAGTCCTGAAGAGGATTTGAATGCGTACAAGAGTCCATAGTACCAGTAGGAAATATGCATTGCCAATCAGCCAATTGTCTCGATTTCTGATTTTTATTTTAATTCGTTTCGTATATGTGCGTAATTATGTAATCCTCCGTCCGTCCAAATCACCCGCACCGAACCAAACCAACATAATCAATCCCTTTGGGTAATATTAATCCTATGGAAACGTTATGTAGCTTCCAGGAATTAATTACCTATGACCGATTGTACCTATGTTCGTTGCACCACCACCACCCAACTCTTGCCTACGCCAAAATGTGTAACGCCCTAAACGCGTAGACAAATCACGTAATCGTGTAATTACTTAAAAAAGCCAGTATAGTATTTAGTAATTGTTTCCTACTTAACCACTCAATTTGTACTTGTTATATAAATGGTACATGTACTTTTCCGTGTACTTAGTACTTAATACTACAACAAACAATATGTTACTAGAAATGTTTTCCACCTTAGATGTGTGTATGCGTTTGTAGCTTCTGGTGGGAGTAGTAGAAATAATTATTAGAAAGTCATTGTTGATTTTGTTTCAAAATACCGTTTCCAGTCACACATATAGTGTTAAATCGTAAATTCACTTCATGTCGAAACATGACTACCGGTAACGATTTATAATTGGATGGGTGACCGTGAACGGTGGTAGGTTTAGAAGAGTAAGTTGTGTATTAAATTTGATGTATTTATTATTTAACTGCAACAACCTGTGAGATTATGGATGGAGTTGGGGTTGGGACTCCCAAGGCAAGGCGAGGTTCACTGACAATTATAGGAATTAGTTAACATTGTGTACGCCTATTACACAAATGTTAAGTCAATTAAATGTAGAACACGCCGGTGGTTCGACCAATTCAAAGAAATGGTGACGAAAATACTAAATGCGAAAAAAATTCTGTTTCGACAATCTACCAGGAATTTTCAGATTTTCGGATTAGTCGTCAGATTGTAACTTGCAATGCAGTGATTTTTTCCTTAGCGTTAACTCTAGAAAATGTAGTAAGATAGTTTTTGTGCTTCCGATTCATATGACTGTTGCAGTCTTGCAGTTAATCGAATTTAGATTTAATTTCGGTTGACCGACTATGTGAATTGATCGAAGCCAGCAAACAACTATTACAGACAAAGACGGAATTCTTTGAAATTGAAATTCGCATTTTGACTTAGACATAAATGATTTAATTGTGTCTAATTTTGAGTGGTCGCTTTTCTTGTTAGGGTTAAATTATTTGGATTTTTACGTATTACAAAACACCTTAGTTCCAAACTTTATGTTCACGTCGTCGAACTAGAATCTCCACTGTATAAGCTTAAATTTGAACCTAGCAAGCTATTATGGTTATTTATGTAACAACTAAAATTGTATTTTACGCCAGACCTAAAATCTATTACTCGTAAAATAGCCTGAGCACACCAACGAGCTTCTTCTTCGACCGTATCAATCAACAAGTGAAACGCCAAATTAAGGAAACTACTGCACAATACAACGGCTTAAAACTTGAGAGGCTGTGATTGTTCCAATGCTTTTATATACCTTTTCTCAAAATCCTACAACTGCCATCCCGAATATTCGTCCAGAATAGATGAAACTTAACCTTTTGCGGGAATTAGGCCTAAGCGCGTAACGCGGAGTGGAATATTGAGAATTCACAGAACGTTGACAGCCGAAGGGATTCCTCCCCGATATATTGAACCCATTTAAGGATTTAGGACCAGTGCAAAATTAGTGCTGGGTAAATATGTCCTAAATATTTGCTCTGAATGTGGGGGATACTTTCCTCTTCCTCTGACGACGTAAATGTGACTCTTGGAATATTCTGTCTTGCGTGTAAATAAAGCTTTACATTTTTATGTATTTTGCAATTAAAGATGTAATCCAAGTCCAAGTTGTAAATGTAATGAGTGCGAGACAAAAGTTTATCCCTCAGATTATAGTAATCAAATTAGCATTTAAAAGGAGCTTGTGCTGTGCAAGTGGTCGTCTAAGAAGGCACAAAGAGCACCTGTAAAATTTGATAACCTGATGATTCACTCTTGTCAAACTCTTCATTCACACTGAATTTTGCCAACCTAGCGAAACAAATTAGCTTTAAAAGAAAAATATTGTGCTGGCAAATATAGATGTCCTACCCTGACCTCTCAAACCAACTGTGATCCCATTGCAAGTCGCTTGACTACAAAAGAAACCTTTCGGACTAAAACTCCAGTGGACTGTGCTATGCTCCATGCAAAGCATTTAATTATAACTTGTACATGTACTCTACTTCATTATTCACTGCTATCCAGAAAAATGTATTATCCAAGTAAAAAGTATGTTCGCTTACCCTTCCAAATTGTCAATATAGAAATGGCATAATGGCAAATCTATCTAATAGCCAAAGTAATCTGAGTGGGTTACTGGAATATATCTGTAACAATTTTTAATCAAACCATTATTGATGTATATCTATTGAATGTAATAAATATGATGTTTATTCCGTATACAATTATCCCGTGTTAGCTAAAATCAATTGTCATACTCTCAATTAGTCTCGAAGAAAATTTTTCGTAAGGTGAAAGTATGACGAATTATTTAATTTTGGTTCCATCTTTTTATAAAATAATATTTTATATAACAATTTGAAAGGTTTATTTAGTTTATTAAAACATACTGGTAGGATTAAATGCACTTGGTTGTTGACCTGACGCCCCTTGACACTAATGATTTGTTTTTAGTAAATTGTACTACGATCAATATTTTCTCTCTTCTATAGCGGATCCACACGATGGGCTGCACCAATAAATACAATCACACTGCAGATTAAGAGTAAACAGTTTGATCTACGAGTTGTCAAAAGTAATAATAGATATCTTACCTTGTTTAGGAATTTTTAATGGTTCCATCTCACGAACAACAATTTCATGAAGTTGACCACGAAACCTATACTTGACCATTAAGTTTTTGTCTTCTCCAAGGGCAGGATCGTAGAAACCAGGAAGTGAATTCTGTAGGTCAACAATTACCACAACATTAATGAAATATGGTTATAAAATAACCATTAACTGATACTGATATTCAAAGGAAGGAATGGTCAAACGTCACAGCAATATTTTCATATAAGGGTTTTAAGGGTTGGCTTTTTGATTGAGGACAACGTACTGCTAGTAGTATGGCAAAACTTCCGCCGATAAAACTCTAAAGTTAACTACCAATCAATATCTACTCGAAAGAATAAACCCTCATCGCTTCACCTGAGCTACTACTACGCTAAAAAGGACTGACTAATTAATGATAAATTGTGGACAACCTTGCTCCCATCATGAAGTATGAGTTTAGAGTCTTTGACCATGCACTGAAGAGGAATTGTTACGTCGATGCACTCAAGATCTGCCCGTCTATCCCCGCCAGCAGCTTCGGCAGGTGCAGCTGGTTCACCTGTGATTAAACGCCCGTACAGAGCACTAACGAGGATTAGACCGTTCCTCTTCTCTTCGTCTATTTTTACTCGTTTGTATGTTTCCGCCATCAGCAGTACTGCATTTTCGGCTTCTACTCGCTTGGTTTGCATTCTGTGTTCATTAAACAAAATTACATAATATTTTCACAGTTTGACCCCTCAGTCAAATTTATTAAATCCCAGAGGTTGTGAATTGCGAGGCTTTTGCATTTACTTACCGCGTTTTATTTGTCATCTTTTTCTTCTCCTTTTCACGAAGTAATTTCTCCTTTTCCAAAGGCTCCAAGAAAAGTTTCTTGGCTATTACCCACACAAGGAACGGAATGGCAGACCCATAGAAAACTGCAGACGGGATGATTTCTTCCGCCAGTTGGATAGGAAACAAGTACGTCTGATGAGAACGGACAACTCTGAAAAAATGAAAAAAAATAAAATAAATTGATTACCTTTAATGTGATTTCATGCGCTTTCGCGTTGTAGTTCTTCCATGTGAACGGAGACCAGAAGGTATATTTTACTCACTTGAATCTTAGGTTAACCCCCAGTGGTAAACCTATAAACATAGTAGCGCCAACAGTAGATACTGGTGACAGCCTCTTTTCTATTCCATATTCAATGAAAGCACCAAATGTTCCGGCCCTAAGAGGTTAGAATTGCATTTAGCATTTAGAAGGAAGTAAATAGAAAGGTCGCACGGAAGTGACCATAAAAATTCATTCTAGGTGGATCTCTACCTGGCACCGACCCGAAATTTGTTGTCATCCTTCTTACGAGCAACTTGAATGGAAGCGTAAGAGTGGGGAAATCCTAAATGTACACAGAAACTGCAACGATCGTTTCCAATTTCTCTGAAATCAAAAACGTGCATATTCAGGTTATACCGACTAACAATAACTTAAAAGGTTTACTCGGGATGGACGAATGAAACTAAATCTTACCTGATATAAACTGACTGAACACCATTTAGGGCACCCATGCGCCAGGTTAGAGTTCCTAGTGATTTGGCATCGAGTTGACTACCTAAGGCTGCACACGGATATAAAATTAGTTGAATGCTGTTGAGGACTTTGTAATATTAATATACTTACTTATAACCATTGCAGGTCTCGCATTATTTTCATTGGTTTGGCATAATGCACTGAAATTGACGTAATACCTCCGACTAATTTGATGGAATCCTTTCAATCCAAACTCAAAACCGGAAGTTGAACCTCCGAGCTCTATTTCACCCCAAGTCTTGTCGCTGCGATAGTATAAAAATTCATCAGCACAAACTAAAAAATTTCTTGTTCTGAAAGCTTAATTGACGCACAAATAATTTGTAGCGGAACAATCGAGAAAGTCCAAATCACGGCTTATTAAGAATTCTAATTAATGAATTAATGGGAGAAATTTTGCTCACGTCAATGTTTTCCGAAAACCGCAGTTAATATTTCCTCGTCCTCTTCCGTTTTGAGCATTTACTGAACCCGACATCACAAACGTGTCTTTAGTTGTCAATGGAACATCAATCGATTGACCGAAATGGAAGCCAGAGAACTCGACCAAAGGACCCGCTGTTTTCGATGTAGAAAAATTAATACGTAATTCCCTTCAATTTAACTCAAATAACTTTAATATTTACTTACTTCGGGAGTAATAATCTTCATCTTCAACACCTCTATTTAAATAAGGACTAAACAATTCAGTTGCATTCAAATTAACTGTAATGGTTCCCCTAGGATTTGTCTTTCGTTCAAGTTCTCGTTCTTCCCTCTCTCGATTTATCCTTTCATACTCCTCTTGAATTTCTTGAGGAGTTTGATAGCGTAGAATCATTTCGTTTCCTTCCGTCTCTAGTCCTTTCATACCAATTTCATTGTAGACTGCCCGGCGAGGGGGATTGGCTAGAACTGAAAATTTCAAAACGAATCGCATAATTATATGGCTATATAAGGTACGTCAATTATTACTGATAAATCAATATTGTATTCAATTCATCTGATCACGTTATGTAGGTCGTAGCTATAAAATTTATGGTATTAATAAATCAAAATCAAAACTAAAATCAAAATGTAGAAGTGTTATTTATACAAGAGTCCTGACAGAAAATATTTGGGTAATTGTGTTTGCGACCAGGTTAGGTTGTGTTTGAATAGTTATTCCCTGCTTAATGCTAAAATAATAATGGTTAGGAAAGTCAAGTGGGAATCGATTAATAAATTATGTTTACCCTCGTAAGCTTTTTTGATTTTGCCAAACATCTCCTGCGCTTTGTCCTTGTTCTCCATATGTTTATCTGGATGGTAGACTCTTGAAAGACGACGGTAGGCTTGAACGATTTCTTCAGTTGAAGCCTAAGAGGAAAGAAATTAAAAATGTAATAATTTCCTTATAAAAGTATATTATACACTGCGTACTCGGAAATATTCAACAGGCGGAGGGTTCTATGAACGACTTACTTGACAATTTTCAGTAATGTTGTCAGTTGTCGATATTTGTCAACAACTGAAAGCATTAGTCTTATGGCGTTTATGTTAGCCTGTATCAAATAGTTTTCTTTTTAAAAAAGGAATCGCTAGATTAAAAGATTAAATACGCCCATCACCATCGTCCTCGTGGGGTTTACTAACTAACTTACGAACAGTAACAGTTACTTTCTAAGCAAAGCACTCATTCATAAAACACCAACAATTATTGACTCACATCTCTTCCCACTGTAAGAATCGAGTACAAATCATCCTCATCAAGGTCTGGAACCCGAGTAGAAACTGATTCGTCTTCGTCATCATCGAAATTGTCCTCAGTTGAATTAATTCGATCCATGATTTCAAATTTCGTCACGTCCGTTCAGGAGGTTGGCAGGTTCGATGGAAGACTATAAGATGAACTTAAGCAGGAGGGTCACGGGTGAGGCGAAAATACAGAAATTTCTTCCAAGATGACCCCGACCTTTTATTTCACCACAAGACTTTCAATTTATAATCTAAAAAGTAGCGTCGTCGTCATCCCTAGCAGTTGGCCCGGTGGTCAAGTCGGAGAAAATTCAAAAGAATAATATTAAAAAAATATTCCTGATTTCAAATCACGCGCACATTAAATCGTCGAGAGCGAATTCGATGGGTCCAGATAATTTTCCCCCATTGAGATTGAGGTTCTGTTGGGCGCTGGGGCTGGGGTTGACGAAAAGAGTGAGATATCCATTTTCTTAAGAATTTAATGTCGAATCTGTAGTGAGTGATCATAGAAATGTTGAGGAACAATGGAGGAATTACATTAAAACAAGAGACATTTTAAATTTCTCGTTTAAAATTCCTTGCGCTGACCCAACGTTTATGAAATTATGACACTCCAGATAAAAAATATATTCAGTCACTGTTTTTGTGACTTTAGGTTCAATTACCGACTTCGACTTCTTTGGACGTGTATATCGTCGCTTAAGATGGAAAAGGTCGTATCCAAAATCTTTCTGGTCCGGTCGTAAGCAAAAAACCTTCTGGTATCAAAAAGACGTATCCAAAATTCCTTCTGATCACGAAAGGCCGTATCCAGAAAAACCTGATTTTTAAGGAGAGAGAAAAAACTGATCTAAAATTCAGAAATCCGTCGCGTATTACAGTTTAATCACCAAAAAATCGACTAAAAATATGGACACAATTCGAACTTAAAATTTTAGAAATGTCTCAACGCAAAGTAGAAAATCTAGATACGCCTTTTCCGCACAGTGC